>PVLC010003753.1:6745-93044 GCA_004027655.1 Graphiurus murinus
ACTGGGGATTGAACTCAGGGGCATTCTACCTCCGAGCTACACCCCCAGCCCTATTTTTTATTCTTTATTTTGAAACCGAGTCTCACTAAGTTGCGGAGTGCCTCACTAGGTAGCTGAGGCTGGCCGCGAACCCGGATCCTCCGGTCTCAGCCTCCCGAATGCTGGGATTACAAGCGTGCGCCACCACGCCCGGCTGCATAATACCTTTTGACTTAACAATATGTCATGGCTTGCAGTGTCTGACACACAAAAAATAACTCCGATGCAACCAGAACAGAGACCCTGCTTTCCATCACACTGTTTAAAATGTTCTCACCAGTGGGAGGCTGATGTCTGGGATACTCTAAGCCCTTGCTAGGTCATTCAAATAAATCTCTGTGGTCAGGTGTTCTTAGTTCTCATTCCAGTCTGCAAACTCCAAACTACTTAGCAAACCCCAGGTCTTCTCACAATCTCACCTGCAGGAGGAGTTTATCACATATCCATCCCTGCTCCAGGTGTGAGGACAAGGCTGTAGGCACAGGGTTTGCTTTCCTTGGGCGGTGTCATGTCAGGACCCTGGAAGTAAAGCAGAAGCGAGTGACAGACTTGTGGAGCAGAAAGGATGAGGAGAAAATTGATTTGGTCGAAAGAATGAGAGAACGCTGCCCCATGGAAGAGATTCATGGAGCCCTGCGATATCACTCAGCGGAGAGAGAAGCTGGGAGTCTGGAAGAGAACAGCGTTCCAGGGTGGTGGGACAGAATGTTTAAAGACCTGGAGGGAAAAGGGAACATGGCAATTCGTTTCTGAAAGGTATCCAACTGTGTGGCTCCCCAAGGAAGATGATGCGGAGTCTGAAAGAACATTCTGGAAACAGACTCTAAGCTGATGGAAGGAGACATATTCGGTGAGGCTGGAGTTGACGGGTGATATCATGGGCTTTCTCAGCCTTTGTCCCTGTGAGCTTTTAGTGGTATGGGAAGGGGAACTGAGCTCTGGAAGGGTGTCAGAGAGATGACGGTCTCTGAATGGATGAAGTGCACTATTCCTAAAACCCCAAGCCTGTCTCCAGAGCCCTTTCCCTGCAGTTTTTCCTGTTGGCCAAATTCCAAAGAATATTGTTGGGTCCCTGTGGGACTGAGCAAGGAGTGCAGCTTGAATTGAGCAGAGGTCTTGTTTGACTGCCATTTACCTGAAGACCTGAATAACTCTTAACTGATTCTTGGGCATTCGCTTAGCAGGAAACAGAATTTGGAAAATCATCCAAAAGTATTTTTAGCCAGGTGTGGTGGTGCACATCTGTAATCCCAGTACTTGGGAGGCTGAGACAGGAGGATCCCAGATTTGAGGTTAGCCTCAACAACTGAGTGAGATTCTCAGCAACTTAGCAAGACAGAAAGATCCTGTTTCCAAATAAAAAATAACAGAGTTGGGAGGTATAGCCTGAAGGTAGAATGCTCCTGGGTTCGACCCCCCAGTGCCACACACACACACACACAAATTATTTTTAAAATGATGAATAAAGTCCATGACCAATACTAGATTTTATAATTGAAAGGTACTTTGGAAGCCAGGGGGCTAACATCTTCATATTACAGATAAAATACAAGGTCAAATAGAGCCCCAGGGACTTGGGCACCGTCTCCTGCCCATGAGGACCAGAGAGAGGGCTGGTGGACAGTCCCCTGACTCCATTTTTTCCATTCCATCTGAGTGCTTCTGGGGGCGTCTCCAAGAAATTACAGATGCACATTTCAGGGAAATTCAAGTCAAGTTCACATAATCATCATCTGAGGAGCGGCCATGTTTCCGGGTCCTCCTCTGTGTTCTTCCCGAGTGAGTGGCCCCAGACTCACCATCGTTCTATCTGGCTCCTTTCTGCTGCTAGAAAGCAATAACCAAAAGAAAGGGCAGACTGAGTGACTGACAGGACCTCTGTCCACTCTAGAATTCCCAGGTTCCATGTTTCTGTTAGACGGCTGGCCAGAGCAAAAGCAACGCCATTTTGTGAAGGCTTTCTTTCCACTTACTGGAAAAGGCCCCCTATCTTGCTTACTGGAACTTCCCCATGTGTTGCTTGGCACAAACTGCAAGAAACCTTTAGATAACCCCCTTCTTGACTTGAGGACTCCCTACTTTCCTGCCTTAAGAATGATCTGCCAGAAATTGAACTTCACTCCAAAATAACCTATATAAACCCTCAGCCTGTAAGCGGGCAGGGGCTCCAGCCTTTTCTGGGGACCTCCCTCTGCAGGTTTAATCTCAATAAAGCCTGTTCTGCTATTATACAGCCATCTCTCTCTCCACTCCACCCCCAACTTTTCAGTTTCCATGGTGCAGACTGACTACAGGGCAATTTTTTTTTAAACAAAAGAAATAAGCCACATTGGAAGGAATAAATTTTTTTGCCTCAAATGGGTGAATGCATTTCAGCTTTAGCAGAGTTCTCCTTGACCCTGAACTTTCCGGTCAGTTAAACCCACCCACGCACCACGTGGCCAGCGCCTGCTCCAAGGGCATGCCAGACTTCTTGTGGTTGGGGGTGGAATTTCCTCACCCACTGCGTCCTCCTGTTTGGAAACCAGCACTTGAAGGTGCTCGTGAACTTGCAGAGAATGGGGGAAGCAATTCTTGTGGCACAACTCCATGGCTTCTTCTGGCCCCCGCCTTCAAGCTTGTTGACATCTTGTAATTTCCTGGCTCCTACCCACTTTTAACTAAATGCTCCATTTTCCTGACTTCATGTTTCCTGCTTGTAATCAATGGTGGCTTTGGGTTTTCAGGGCTGGCCTGGATCCAGACCCCTGTGGATCTGCTTCCCCAAACACCAGGAAACTCTGTCCCCAAACACGCCCTTTAGCTGCCGCCTAAGATGCCAACTTCCTAACATCTCCAAATGGGTCTCCCTCTATCTTTCAGCCTCATCTACTTCCTGACTTCTACGTCACCCCTATCTTACATTTCTTTAACCCCTATGTGAAAGGGCAACAGTTTTCTGAATAAAGTGCTTTGAATGGCAAAGTATCCCAGAAACAGAAAGCCCATATTTAACATGTACTGAGAAAGTGTCAAACACCCTTTCTGTGACAGTAATTTTTCAGTACATTTATTAGTAATGGTCCTACTATGTGTTCATCCACTTTGTCTCTTGAACAACTCAGCTTTATTTTATTATTTATTTATTTATTTATTTATTTACTTATTTTTTGTGTGTAGTACTGAGGATTGAGTACAGGAGTATTCTACCTCTAAGTTACATCTCCAGTCCGTTACTCTATCATCTATCTATTTTATTTATTTATTTTTTTATTTTTTGTGGTACTGGGGATTGAACTCAGGGGCATTCTACCTCCGAGCTATACCCCCAGACCTATTTTTTTTTTTTTATTCTTTATTTTGAAACCGAGTCTCACTAAGTTGCAGAGTGTCTCACCAGGTAGCTGAGGCTGGCCTCGAACCTGGATCCTCCGGTCTCAGCCTCCTGAATTCTGGGATTTTTGCTTTTGTTTTGAAATAGGTTCTCACTAGGTTGCTGAGAGTCTTGCTATGCTGCTGAGGCAGTGCTCAAACCTGCGATCCTCCTGTCTAAGCCTCCCAAGTACTGGGATTACAAGCATGCATCACTATACCTGCTTTGAGCTATTTTTATTCACAGCACTCTTGACACAAAATATATGTTTTGTCTGCTCATAGCAACAATTCTTCAACTCTCAGATACCAACTGAGTGTCCTGGATTTCAGTTTAATTCTGTCACTAAGCACCTAGTGTTAGCACAGACCGCACAGGGTAACATCTCCATCCCAGAAGACTGTGCACACCTCAGATGCTGGTCATGGGGCCTGGGGCCATCTTGTACCTCTGACCAGTAAGCTATAAACTGGGGGTTCCCACCACCTCCCCCCAGGTTCAGTAATTTGCAGAACTGCTCACAAAACTCAGGATAACACTTTACTTATGTTTTCTACTTTGTTATAAAGCCTACAACTCGGAAATAGCCAAATCCAAGAGATGCTGAAGGTAAGGAATGCAGGAGGAGTGTAGTACTTCCAGGTCTTCCCAGTGAAGGGAACAGATAGGATCTGATGTCTAATAAGATGGTTCTTGCTTTTGACACAAACAGGAAAAACAAGGAGCACCTTAGAGAGAGGAAAAAAGAAGCTGTCCCCTTCATCTCTGGTGGTCAGTGATGACTGTGGCAAAGCTCTGATCTCTTCTCTCAGCCTGTGTTGTCTTTGGCAGAGGCTCCAACGTCCGACCTTTCTAAATTAAAGTTTTCCCCTGGAGAAGGGTTTTTTATGAGCGGAATTTAGCAATTAGGAAAGAACAGATTAGATTTCTGCCCCGATCCTTGGGCCAGATATGTCACATGCAACCCGGGGAGAGTGCAACGCCTCTCCTGATCAGCCAACAGCTACATGCTTTCAGTAATGTGGTTCTCTTCAACCCATCAGCTGTGCAAAGGAGGGAAACGTCAAGTCATTCCTCAGTTGTTTTGGGTCGTTTCTTTAAGAGACATCATCAAAAATAGAATAGGAGAAAATCCAAGGCAGGAAGGCCTTCATCCGGTCTTCTGTGTTTTATGCTCCAGTTGACGTCTGCCTTTTTATTTTTTTTCCCTGTTTCTGTCCTTAGCAATGCACTGGCCAGGGTGGCTGCATCTGGGATAATTAGCTGAAAGATGAAAAGCCCACTGGATCCAGTGGATCCAGGGAGACTTCCAAAGGCTGATTGGAATTGTTTACCCAGGGGTTTCTTCTTAAATGATTTATTGCTCAGTATGGCGAAGTCAAACTGTAAACCAGCCACTGCAGAAGACTGGGAAATACCCTTTTGATTTGCTTCCCATTTGAGCAGGCATTCACGATGGAGTCGGAAAAGTGTTTGTCAGTAGTAGCAGTCCTTGCTGCTACCACAGTGAACCTCACAGGTTCTAGAGAAGGAGAATTTGCATTCCTCCAGTGTCTGAGGATCATCCAGGCAAGGATGGTTGGAGCTCAGGCAGAGGGCGATAAGTATAGATTTTGCCACTTTGAGTCGTTGGGATTTGGGGAAGGTTATGAAAAATTTCCCTGGGCATCAGTGTCCTCTTTTGTAAGCTAGTGATAACAGCATGCACTTCAAGTGTTGCTGAGAGGTTGAATGGTCAGTGCCCAGCACTGAATAGGTGTTCAGTAAATCCTGCCTCCCTCACAGACATCAGCAGCTGAGACCCTGTGATCAGTGCTAGCCTCCTCACAAACGCCAGAATAATAATAATAATAAATCCTGCATGTGTACATATGTGCATATGTATGTATGTGCATGTACATGCATGTATGTGTGTGCATGTGCACATATGTGTATATGTATAGGGGAGGGAGTGTTTGTCTGCTGAGGGAACCACGCCAGCCTAGCTTAAAGAAGGTGGAATGTCAATCTTTTCTCTCCAGTCACAGGAGGAATTAAAAGCTGCAGGGGGTGGGGGAAGTGGCTTGTCAGAAGCTGCTTATCAGCAGAAAGGGGAGCCAGGTCTCAGACCTGCTCTAGTGGTGCCCTTTGCACCACATGACGATGCCTTCCAAATGATAAGGACATTGTTTATTAAGCACATCCCTGGTATGGGACATTTATGACATGCCTGTGAGAAAGGCTTTATTTTGACCGCCATTACAAAGCTGAGGTTCCGATAGGCAAATCTCCTTGTCCAGGGTCACACAGCTGGTGTGTGTGAAACACCCCTGATTAATTGGACTCCGAAGCCTTTGTTCATGGCACCATTTTCCCTAGCTGGAAACAGGCTCCGGCATTGACCAGTATGCTCCCCTTTCAGAGGTCTGGATGTGAGTGGATGCACTGAGGATACAGGATCCGTGAGCCAAGCCTCTTCTGCTCTTCTGTTCCATTCCAGATGTGAAAGTTCAATCAGCGAGAGCACCTCTGGCCGAGAAAGGAACCACTTCCAGCCAGTCTTTTCAGATCACCTTCTCCTGTGGACTTTCAAGAGGGCTCAGAGCCCAGATTAGCTTAACAGGATAGCAGAGAAAGCCAGCTTGGATCCCCTAAATAGCACGTCCAAGTTGTGATGAGGTAACCTGGGTTCACTGTCCAGTTTAGACTTAAAGCGTCCCCCACACCCACGGCTGGTCCAACATCTCAGTGCCCGGTTGAAGGGGGAAGCAGGAGGGTCCCTCCTAACCAGCCCATGCCTGTCCTTGACCATGGAACGGATCTTGTAAAGGGCTCTGGGTGAGCGGCTGCCACAGCCCGGGACGATCTTGGCAGATGACACTGAATTAGAGAAGAAAACAGACCCAGGAAGGAAATGGGGCTCACTGTGTTTGCGTTAGCATGATCTCCTCTTTCCCTGAGATTTTAGACCTGTGAGTTTTTCTTTTAAGAATTTTATTTGTGCAATGTAATTATACATCATTATGAGCTTCAAAGCAATATATTCCTATATGCATCCCACCCTGCTAATCCTCTCCTACCTCCCTGTCCGTGCTTGTGAGATAGGTAGTGATACCTTCATATATAAACATAATATTATTTGTCTATTTTCTCCCCCAAGACTCCTTTCCCCTTCCTTTCCTCTTTCCCCCAGTCTTCTCTGCTATCCTACTATCCCTCTCTCTATTATCATGGAATCTCTTTTCTTTCCTATCTTCTAGCTTCCTCATGTGAGAGAAAGCACTTAGCATCATGTTCTCTAGTTTTATCCATTTTCCTGCAAATGACATAACTTTGCTCGTTTTGATGACCAAGTAAAACTATATAGTATATTTTCTTTATCCATTTATCCATTGCCACACACGTAACTTGGTTCCATAGAGGTTATAAACAATAACACATGCTTGTGACAGGGAGGGAAAAGGATGCTTATACGCTGTTGGTGGGACTGCAAATTACTGCCAGCATTATGGAGATCAGGACGAAGGAGCCTCAAAAGAGTAGAAATGGAAGCCCCATACAACCCAGCTATACCACTCCTTGGTATCATCCCCAAAGAATTAAAGTTAGAATACTACAGTGATCCATGCATATCCATGTTTTCAGCAGCACAATTCACAATAGCCAAATTATAGACCGGTAACTTGCTACCAGATTGGCCCCAGACTGTAGCCTGAAAGACCACAGAAAGACCATAGAAAGACCACACACAAAAGTAGAGCCAGGTGATGCGTGGTTGTCATGTTAGATATGGAGCCCCCCCCCCAAAGAGCTCACGTATGAAGCTCAGTGTTGATGTAGTTGAATCATGAGCATCGCAATGAACTTAGCCGGGTGGTGTCCAGGGCCCATGGGTGTTGCTGGAGAAGGTGGGTCCTGGGGGTGCAGCAGTGGGATTATATATGGTTCCTCCTCTCCTTGCTTGTGCTCTCTCACTTCCAGCAAAAGAAAAGCAGAGCTCGTGTGCTCTTCCTCTCTCTGCTTTTTGCTGCCATGATCTGAGCTCCAGCTCCACACCCCAGCCTCACTCGGCCTAACTGCAGAGATCTCCAAAAAACTGTGAGCAGATGAATCTTCTTTATGCTCGGTTGTGTGGCCAGGTTTACTGGGATCTGGCAGTGAGGAGGCTGACAGAGGGAAACAGTGGTATACCTCTTCTTGTCATCTGTGCCAGCGACGCCACCGCTTGGTGCCTCTATTTTCTGTGTGACACAGATGGCACTCTGTCATTTCCCTGTGATCTGGCCTTGGATAAGCATCTTACCTTCTTGTGGCCTCTTGAGACCGCATCTATCATAGGGAACCACGACAGTGCTTACTGGAAGGTGGGCAAGAAATCAAACTCACTGTTGAGCCTGGAATCCCCAGTCCACGCCTAGTGCCACCTAGGTGTGATGGGACACGCCGTTGCATCTGCTCATTGGGAACACGGGGTAAGAACAGTGCACACAGGGGACTGTCATAGGGACCAAGTGACTGGGTGTTTCTGAAGGACGGAGCACACAGAAGGTTCTAGAAACTGAACACCGTGTCTCATGCAGTGAAGCTGAGCAGAGACACCTCCAATGGGGTTGACTCGGGGATTCCCAATACAGACGGCCAGATCTCATCTCTGCTGGTTACCAAATGAGTTTTATATAGACCAGGTTATTAATTTACACAGTTTATTGTTTTAAGAGGGGACATTGGAGGAAAAGGAAAAAGACAGGCTGGAAGCAGAGTGAGTGGAGAACAGAATGGGCTGGGGTGGGAGCCAGGACCACCGTCAACATCTTTGGAGCCTCGGGCCAGCTCTCCTCCACTTCCCTTTTCATTCCCTCTTCTGTCAAAGAAGGATCCAAGTGATATCCCAAGTTCCTTCTAATGCTAATATCAAATAACTTAATCTTATCATGGGACATCACTCCCATCCACTACTGGTAGGAATGTAAAATGGCCCAATTATTCCAGGGACAAATTTCACACTATCTAGTTCAGATGACGTCCCTGACTGCCTCTGTGATGATGTGTCTCAGTAATTTTGCACTTGTTCATTCAACAAATACTTATTGAGTCCTTGTTCTGTTCCAGGTACTGTTCTAGAAGCTGGATGTATACCAATGAACAAAACAGAGATCCCAGCTGCCTGCAGCCCACCACAGCCAAACTACTGAGCCAGCCTAGGTGTCTGTCAACAGGAATGGATGAAGGAAATGTGGCATGTCAAGGACATTGTGTCACTTTCCAGAAAATGCCTGCAACCTGCCACACTCAGAAAGTCAAGGGTCATATGTTTTCTCTCCTATGTAGACCTGAGAAAGAGAGAGAGAGAGACAGAGAGAGAGAGAGAGAGAGAGACAGAGAGAGAGAGACAGAGAGAGAGAGAGAGACAGAGAGAGAGAGACAGAGAGAGAGAGAGAGAGACAGAGAGAGAGAGACAGAGAGAATCTCATGAGACCATTAGGACAGAAGAAGGGGATCAGGAAGAGGAAAGAGGAGAGGTATTGGGGAATAAGACCGACCAAAATATGTTATTTGCATGTATAAATAATTACCACGAATCCCACTATTCTGTGTAATTATTATACACCAATAAAAATAATGCCAGCTCTGAAGAGTTGACTTCCCAGCAGGTAGAGGGTGCTCCACACTGAGAACGGGGTGAGGCTGTGGCTTTAGACGGCTGTGTGCATCCAACATCTGATTCTCCACTGGGTGGCGTTTGTCTCACCTGCAGTGCCTGTCAGGTACACAGGAGGGTCTGTATGGAGATTAGATAAATCCATGCATGAAAAAGAACAACCTGAGTCCTGAAAACACTGACTTGGATGCATATGCGCATAGTCAGGCTGTTTTCACCTGAAAGGAATTATCTATAGTGGTCCCCAGAGTGGACCTGAAATGATTACATTACATTACCATTATTTTAAAGACAAGGCTCACTTGGGGAATGAGTCACGTCCTCCTCCCAAACCAGCCAAGCCCAGGAGGCTGCTGAGGAGTAACTTGCGCATTGCTGCCCCCTGGTGGCGATTTAAATATAACCAGGTAACAGACATCAGTCAGTAGGCCATCATTGGAGAACTGGAATTAAACTACTAGTGGGTGGCCAGATCTTTCCAGTACAAAAGTCTGAACAATGTGGCCTTAAGGGCCCAGTGAGTAGAGTAGGAAGGCAATTTTAGATAAGACAGTACAATGGCAAGGTACTTTCATTTCGCTATGATAGAACGGATCCCCAGTCAAACATCAGTCTTCAGGAGTTTATAGTTTTCATAGTGGATCAGAGCTCATGGGGGATTAAGCTAGTTTGGGGGTGACTCCTAGGGAGCACATGTGTGAACTTTACTTTCCCAAACGGCATAGGAAAGTGTTAGATCCAACTTCCTGGGGACCTCTGGACCAGCTCCCCCAGGTGAGTCTGTGAATGAGATGCATGATCATTTATTCCTGTGGTCCTGGCTTGAACATTCAGTTTCATTTATACACGCATTCCCCATGCGCCTCATATCAAGGTATGGTAACCAAGTAGGTTCTGTCACTGCCTGGTCTTGTGACACGTTTCCTAACCACCCTGAACCAGTTTTCTCCCCTGAAAAAGGAGAAAAATAACAGCTACTAAATGTGGTTACTCAATACATAAATAAGAACAGGCCTGTGAAAGAAATCAGGAGACTATCAGGCAATCATGAAGTGTTTAATAAGTGCATTTAATACTGGCATTCACATAAAATTACGAAGCATCTCAAGATTCATAAGGGATACCGAGACTTCTCTGATGAATTATTCCTAGCATTAGTTTCCTTGTAATCGATGAACAATCTTTCAGTGTTACGCTTTGTCCGTTTCTTCCAGGTGTATTTCTGTCTGTGAGTTACTTTGAAGGCTTGGAAGGCCGTTCTGAGGGAAATGTTGCTGTCTTCTGTGTTTAAAGATAACACCGCTAACCCCAGTGTAACTCACCCTACTTCAGACTGAGAATAGAGTGTGTTATGAAGGCTAATCTGTCCTACGTTGCACACCCAGGGAAACTGCCCTGGGGTCTGCTATGTTTGGGTCTGAATGTTTGTGTTCCCAGATCCTCATGTTGAAACTGAATCACCAAAGTGACGGTGTTAGGTGGTAAGAACAGGGAAATGATTGGGTCTTGAGGGCAATGTCTCATGAATGGACTATGACCTTACAAAGCAGAGTCCAGAGAACTGCCTGGCTCCTTCCACCCAGTGTGGAACAAGAAAAGACACCACCCATGAGCCCAGAAAGAGGGGCACTCGGCAAACACTGAGGGCACAGCTGCCTCGATGTTGGACTCCCCAGGTTCTAAAACTGCACCAAAGAAACTCCTGTTGTTTATAAAGCACTCAGTTTGAAGTATTTTGTTATAGTACCACAAAAGATTAAGAGGAATCAACTGCTTTTCTTCCTTTCCCTTAAATTTTTATGGCTCTTGTTTCTATTGTTGCGACACTAATGTGTGATTATTGTAAATAAAATTGAAATGTTGCAGAAGCACAGGGCTAGAAAGGAAACATTTTCCATAACCCCAACCATCTCTTCAAGGATTGGCGTATTATCGAATTCATTTGTTTAATGAATAAACCAACATAAGGGTGAGTGTTTTAACAAAAAAATGGGATTGTACAAAAATGCTGTTCTGCAGTTTGAATTTTTAAAAAATGTTATGCATCTTGAATAAGTTCTACATCAAGCTGACTCTTTCTCTTTTTCTCTGTAGTTGGTGTGTAGTATTCCATGGTAAGGGATATCTGTTGTAACTCTGTAGTGTCTCTTTCTGGTGTCCTGATGCCTTTGTTCAGGAAGATATCAAATAGTCCATCCTTGCAAGGTCTCTGGAAATCTGAAGAAGAAGAAACAGTGAGTGTCAGTGTCCTCGTTTGAGAACAAGAGAAGTAGACAGTCATGCGCAGTGGCAGCCACGGAGGCGGAGGGGCCAGGAGGCATCGTAGATCAAGCTCTGCTCTGCAGGAGATGAAAGTTGAGGGGTCTTCTGTTAATTCTATTTCACCTGTAAGAATGATACACTTTAAGCCAGGGTGTAGTAGTACATGCCTGTAATCCCAGGATTTAGGAAGCTGTGACAGGAGGATCACAGTTTGGAGACCAGCCTCAGCAACTTAACAAGGGCCTCAGCAACTTAGTGAGACCCTGTTTCAAAATATAAAACAACAAAATGGAGCTGAGGGTCTACCTCAGAGGTAGAATACCCCAGAGTTCAATCCCTAGTACAAAAAGAGAAAAAAAAAAGGATGATGCATTTTAATTGGTGGGTTCTTATAGTTTATATTTTGGGCTTTGTTCAGATGCTACTCATTCAATGAACACACATTTGCAAGCATGTACTATGAGATGATCAGGAATGCTGTAATAAATTTTCTTAATAGATGAAAACTGGTCAATATTCACAGGGCAATAATACATTGCCTTCTTCTGGATACAATTCATCTGCATTTATATTGCAAGAATATCACTTGCAAATTAATAATGCAAATAACACATTTGCATTATTATTTCAAGAATAATTTGCAATGTTCGTAGTCATAGTTTTCTACAATTTGCAGAGTTGTGAAGGAGTTCAAAGGCAAGTGAAACACGGAGATGATCCAAAAAGGACGCGTTAGGCTGGAGACCCAGGAATTTTTTCCCCACCAATGTCAAAGACTTTCAGAAATTTTACTCACAAATTTACATTCAGCTGATGTAGAGATACATGTAGAGATAAACATGTAAAGATAAAGGCAGGTCAGAAGCTGTAGAATTAGTCTACCAGTAAGACTAAGACGACATCTAGAGGAGACAGGCACACCTTCTGCAGAACTGTTCTACAGAGCAGAGAGGGAGGTGTCACGACTGTACGAGTGGGCCATGCTGGGTCTCTCCCAGGAGGTGCTGGACATTTCAGCATGGACCACAGGTATCCCATGCAACCTGAACTTCCAGGTCAGACAGACACGAGGTTGGAGCCAGGGTATCGGCCCTTCTAGGAGCCCCAGTTACACAGGTGTATCTACCTTTGTTCCTGGCCTCAATCCTGTGGCTTTGTTTCTTTCTTTCAGGCTGGATTCCTTTGGAACCAGCTTCTTCAGCTCTGGAGAAGGATGTCTCACCTTCATTTTGTCCAAGAAAACAGGCCTTTTCTCTTTTTAAGTCAATTAAGCGAGGTTGTTCTGACAGTGGAATCATCTGCAATCACTGGGTAAGTTGGAGAAGCCTGGGTGCAGATCACCTGCCTCTCACCAGCTGGGCTCAGAGAATGGAGAACAACAGCAGGCTTTGGGAGAGCCTTCAAACATCTTCTGAAGAAAATCTGGTCTCTTTCTGGCTCAGCTCTTATTTTGAACCCAAATGTTAGCCAGAGTAAGCCTCCTTTTGGAATTCAAGCATAAAGACTCAAAATCCAGTTTGTATACAGTGAAATTTCTTCATCTTTTGCAATCTCTGAAGGGATTTGAAGGGTGAGGGGGAAATTGGTTGCTGTAAGTTTTTTCCAATCATCTCTAATCCTTCTACTTCCTCCGTTCGTTTGGTTTGTGAGTTGTCGTGATGCTCAGCAAAGTCTGTCCTTGTTCTATTCTGAATTAAGCCACATCCTTCTCCTTGATTTCTGCCCAAATTACCAATGCACACAAGACACCCGGGGTTTGGGCTGATGCACCTGGGGATGACATCCCAGCAATAGAAACCACTCAAAACCCAGAGCTAGGGACCGGATTCCTTCCCTTCATGGCTTCTGAGCCACTCATGCTGCTGGGCCTCCCTCTTTTCTTCTCATGTCTTCATCTTTTTATTCTCTCTTTCTCAGATGGGAAATAACCTAGTTTTCTTTATTTCTTTTGCAGAGTAACCCAACTTATTTCTAACCTTCGCTGTTCAACTCCAGACCATTTTTTTTTGCACAGACTCAGGTATCCAATACAGTTACTAGTTGCAGATAGTAAACATGGATTCTAGAGGAAGTAGGCTGAAGAGTTTATTGAATGAAATCTAAGAGCATGGAATTGATAGTGTTGTTAGAGAGAGAACTGGGTCTAGGAAGTGGGAGATGGGACTCTAAGACTACCGTGGAAGTGAGCAGAAATACATGGCAGGGCTACTGCTGGACCCTGAATGTCCTGGCTGGTGCCACCAGCAACAGTACCATGGATATTGGTATCCTGGGGTTCCACAGTGCCTGCATGCTGGTCTCACATCCCAGAAAGTCCCATATGCATAAAAAGGAATGAAGACCCGGGAGAACCAACTAAAATGATGACTGTTCGCCATACCGTAAGATGCTTTGGTAAGCTGGGGAAAGATGGTGCACGCCTGCAATCTCAGTACTCGGGAGGCTGAGACAGGAAGATCGCAGGTTCCAGGCCAGCCTGCGCAACTTAGCAAGTTGCAACCCTCAGCAACTAAGGGAGACCTTGTTTCAAAACATAAAATAAAAAGGGCTGGGGGTATAACTTGGAGTTAGAACGTCCCCTGGGTTTAATCAAAAGTACCAAAAAATATGCTTTGGGGACTTGAGGTATATATCTTATTGTATTAAATTATTGTAAGAATAAATAGGCATAAAATAAAAATTATATATTTATTAAAATGCCACAAATTTTTACAATTTGTACCTTGCTAAGTAAAATTTGTCATCTTTCATTCTGGGTTGCTGCAAAGTAATTACTTCAATAAGTGTTCTAATTGTATTTTAGCCTAATTATTAAAACCCTCTTGTTTAAAGGTGACAGAAACTTACTTGGATAATCTATTAGGTTGTTTATCTATTAGGCTTATTTCTAAGACTAGTCAAAAGAGGACTTTATCATAAGTATACGAGAGCCCAAGTGTCGGGAGCCAGCCCTCGAGGCAGCAGGGTAGGGGGTCCCTTGTTAGGTGTGGAATAAGACGAGGTCGTGAGAATACGCTCACACCCAATGCAGTGTTGAAGCACATCTGTTTAATTCATGTCACTCACTGTTTCTTATACTATCTTTTACAATGAGGCATACAGAACAGGAATTCTTACAGACTTGTTTTTCTAAAAGTTGAGTAGGTACATCTTTAACTAGAAAAGCCATTTCCCATGGGATTAAGAAAACAGTAACCGTTACAGAATACATTACGTATATAAAAATTCTATTAGTACAAAAACGGTATTAAAGGATAACGACGAAAAAGAGTGTCTATTCATTAGTTTAAATCTTCCCTATTTGTCTAGCTCCTGTAAGCAGTGTTTCGTATCTTTTTCTCAGGCAGCTAGAGTTAGTTAATGTGTGGTAGAGTTCCAGAGAGACCAGAGGGGGGAAGTGGGCAAACTCTCTGTCTTAAAGCTTTCTTTACTCATAGATAAAATAGTAGACCTGAGTTCCTTTGTTTCAACTATATTGTTTTTAACCTGTGCTGATAGTAACTAAGCTTGCAAAGTCCATTTCCTGATGTTTGTAAAAGGTTAATGAATATCTCTGAGGCACTGCTTTTTTCAGCTAATATTGAGGAATCATAATCCGTCCAGCCATTTTGTGTTTCTAAGAAATTTTCCTTTACAATTAATGTGAAAGCAAAACCCAAAGTACCCCAAATTTCCAGAATAACATAATGCAAAGTAGGATATGCCACGAATTCCTTCTTATGGAATTGTCTGCCTTGCAGGACTCCAGCGGACCGAGCCTTGCTCAAGATCCAGCTATTAAGGTGTTATGGCACCCGAGCATGAAAGCCAACAAGAGACAAGTGGCTGCAATGTGAAGCCCACTGTGCATAGCATTGCAATGGGAGTGCGGCTTTAGGCCTGCTCCACTCTTCCACCCATAACCTTTCCCTGGGCTCTGTCATCAAAAGATTTAAAAGCAAGTTTTCAGATTTTCTGTCTTGCGTGCCATCGATACTTCTAAATGGTTCTCCAAGTGCTGGGTCTCTGCCTATTATCTACACATGTGTTTTTAACCATTTTGTGTCTACCGTTTATTTGTTTATTTTCAACATTTCTCATGATATGCTAGAGGGTAGTTACACAGGCCTCCAGCACTGGCGATCCCTAAGAACTTGTTCTCTTTTGTGTAGGGAAGTTTGCTTTGTCATGAGTGATGGTAGTCCTTCCCTCTGGTCCCGGTGTTAATTTTTCATATAGTTATGCTTATTGGTGCATTGTAATTATACATGACAACGAAGTTCAAAGTGATACAAACATACATACATACATACATACACACAGCACCTGGTGTGTTTCCTCCTTCTCTACACTGCCCACACGTTAGTGACATGGCTAGTGCTACCTTTGTATGTGAACATAGCATTATTTGAACTGTTTCCTTCCTCACTTCTCCTTATTCCCCTCCCCCAACCCCCTTCCACTATTTTACTGGAATCCCTCCTCATTTATCTGATGTCTCTTTTGTTTCATACTTTCTCTCTAAATCTGTGACCTTTGACAAGCCCCTGGGCACATTTGTAGCAATAATATATAACAGTTTAGGCATCAGTGTATGTCAAATATCTGTTCCGTGTGTTTATTACATGTTGTTTCATCTCATACTCAACAGTACTATAAATAAGTGTCATAGCCGGGCATGATGGCTCATGCCTATAATCCCAGTACATGAGAGACCGAGACAGGAGGGTCACAGGTTCAGGGCCAGCCTCAGCAACTTAGCAAGACCCTGTTTCAAAATTAAAAGGGCTGGGGGTATAGCTCAGAGGTAGAATGTCCTTGGGTTCAATTCCCAATAACAAAAACAAACAAACAAAAACTGTTAAAATTATTTACATTTTAGAGATTAAAAAATGAAGTTTAAATAACCTTTTAACCTTTTCGATGTTAAACACTGAGCAAATGCTACAGACACAGATCTAGGCTTTTTGATTTATTGGATGACATTATTTATGAAATTAATTAGATATCTGAGAATAGTTTTTCTATTTAAAAAAAAAGATGCTTTGGTAAATGAGGAACTATCTGTTGTGTATCTTTCTCGACTTTTCCCGCTCTTTCTTAACACCTTAGGCTCCACAGGAAATTGTTCTATATAGAGACTTTGCCCACAAGTGAATAAATTATGTTTCTTGGTCTTTCTCCTTCTTGCAGCCTGCCCTTAGATGTAGAATCGATTACCATCTACGATCTATTTTTCCTTGCAGTTATTCCCACTTCTAAATATTTTGTTCCCCATAATTGCATTTGTACCCACTTTAATTTACATAGCTATTCTATAAAATAGGTACTATCATTCTCTATTTTACAGATAAAAAAATCTAAACCTTGGGAATGTTATAGGACTCCGTGAAAGTCATACAGCTAGAAAGAAGCAGAAATAGATTCCTAATTCAGGGCTGTCTGGTTTCCAAATTCCCGTTCTCATTTTAAAGTTTAATTTTTATTGTTATCGAAATTACACATACACATAGTTTAAGAAACACATTTCTATTTTGTATGTACCTCTATATCTCTAAAGAAACAAGGTCCATTGTCACTTCTTGGTCTCTTTTGACCATTGTTCTTTTCCTTCCAGTGCCTGAATATAAGTATTTAACTCTTTCCTCAGCCCCCTCCTCTGACATTATCACTCTTCCCCCAATCCAGCATCATAATTTCATCATAATTTTGCTTATTTCAATATTCAATAGCTATTGTCAATAACTATGTCAACTATTGACAACTAAGCCACGGGATATCCTATGATGCTATTGTAAATAATGCCTTTTCTTGAATTTTATTTTGTTTGTGGTTAATAAGTGGAAATAGAATTGATTTTGTTATATTGACCAGATATGTAATTATCTTGCCATAATAACTTTAATTTCAGTAGCTTATGTATAGTTCTTTTGGCTTCTCTGCATTAATAACTATGGACTCTTTGAATAGTGATAATTTTCCCTTCTTTTCTAATTCTTATTCCTTTCTTCCTTGAAGTGAAATTTATCTATAATTCATGCACAGCAAAATGAATGAAATTTAAGTGTACAATTTGATGAATTTGGATAAATGCATACCCAGGTCAGCACCATAATAAACTAGATTAAGAACATTTCCGCTGTGGCCCTGGCCGGGAGGTATTCCCGCATCTTCAACCCAGGCAACTGCTGATGCTAATACTTTTTTTTTTTCATTTTCTACACTTAACAAAAGGAAGTTGTCCCCTTTTTCATTTCTGGTGTTTGTTATTTGATATTCTCTCTCTCTCTCTCTCTCTCTCTCTCTCTCTCTCTCTCTCTCTCTCTCTGTCATACTGTTTTTGCCACAGGTTTATCATTTGTATTAGTCCCATCAAATAACAAATTTATGACATTGTTGATCTCTCTGTTGTATATTTATCTTTTTTTATGTCTATGTTATCTTCTTCCTTGGATTTAATTTATTGTTTTCTCTCTTTTTTTTTTAACAAAGCTTCTTGAGATTGACATTTAGATCACGGATTTTTCAACCTTTTATCTTTTTCTAATAGACTAGAGATTTCACCCTAAACACATGTAATCTACATCTTAGAAATTTTGATTGTGTTGCATTTTTGTTATCATTTCTTCCAAAAGACTTCACTCCATTGGACTACTCCTGACACATTTGTTCTAGTTATTGGTTAAGTTCTCTTTATACCTCAAACTGTATACAAGAATTTTTATTTTTCTTGTTAGTGTTCATCGAGATTTACATGTTGTTATTCCTTCTGCGTATCTTTGAGCTTTTTTTTCTGAGACTTTTTCCTTCTCTCTGATATTCCTCTTGTTCTGTTGATGA
Organism: Graphiurus murinus; assembly: GCA_004027655.1. Lineage (NCBI taxonomy): Eukaryota > Metazoa > Chordata > Mammalia > Rodentia > Gliridae > Graphiurus > Graphiurus murinus. The sequence goes on from PVLC010003753.1 coordinate 24,856, forward strand.
CAAATTGTTTCCATTTTTTGTCTGGAAGTGCCTTATTTTGCCCCTATTCTATTTTCTCTCAGTGTAGGAGTTTGAGTTAGCATTAATTTTCTCTACCATGTTGACGATATCCCTCCATGGATTTTTACCTTCCATTGTTTCTGGGGAAAGTCAGCTAGTGGTAATATATATTTTATATCTAACCCTTTTGATATTTTCTCTTTTTTTGGCTTTTCTTTCATTCTATTATGATAATCTGATTGGGATTTATAGTGCTTCTTGAATCTGTAGCTAAGGATCTTTCCATACTTTTCTTTTTTACAATGTATTTTCAGTGATTAAATCTTTAAACACTGCTTCAACACCATGTTTTCTATCTTTGTAGCACTATAATTACTTACACACAGGGCTTTCCATTACCTCCTATACGTTTCAGACATCCTTTCCACCCTTTTACTTCTCAGTCAATATTTCCTTCTGACCTTTCGTCTGGTTCACCAATTCTCTCTTCAGTTGTGTCACTCTTAGTAATCTCATTCACCAAGTTCTTAATTTATCAAGGGCATCAACGTGGATCACCACTGATGGTAGTTAACTTCTGTCACTTGCTTAAGGTGGGAGTCCCAGGTTCCCCCACTGTTTTTCCTTCCAATACTGGCTTTATTAGAAGTGGGTCACTAAGCCCAACCCATACTCCAGGGTTGGCGAGTTTGTGAGTGTGTGTTAACACCATCAAAACACTTAATACATAACATAGAGGTGGAATTGTGAAGCTATTCAAATATTCTGTTGCTCTTTAAATTTCTCCCACTGTTTTAGCACTCATCAGCAGATCTTGACCTTACATTGCAGTGGTCCCTAATGATGACTTTCTATTTCTCACATTCCTTCTATGTTTATTATTTGGACCCTTCCATTGGGAATGTTTGTCCCATCGTATGTACCAATTTATTCAAAAACCAATTATATTAGTATAGATTCATGGACCTCTATTTCATTCTTTGGATTATAATCTAGTTCCATTGTTATTTACTTTGTGCTGGAATTATAACAGCTCTGGCTGTTGGCAGCTTCTTCAGAATTTGACACACCTTTACCATGATGTTCTAAAAAAAAAAAAAAGAAGTTATTTTGTGTGTTACATGGTGGTATCTCATGGTGGTGTCAATTTTCATTTTACTGAAGACAAATGATATTGAGCACCTATTTATGTGTTCATTTTATTTCTCTGTGTCTTTTTCTTAATAGTGCCTTTTCAGGTTTTATGTTATCTATTTTTAATTGAGGTGTTTATTTTCTTATTATTGAGGCATAAGTGTTTTATTTTTTTAACGGTGCATTATAGTCATACATCCATAAGTGTTTTAAATACAAATCCATTATCAAAGTATGGAGACTTTTTCCCCTATCTTTAAAGTCAGGAAACTCAACCTGATTCCTTGTCAGGCTGTGATTTCTCTGGTTCTCTAACTTCTTCTAGCCTCTTTCACATTTTTTTTTTTTTTTTGTGGTGCATAGTATTAAACCCAGGGGCAGTCTAACTCCAAGCTACACCCCCAACTCTTTGTCCCTCTAGGTTGCTGAGGCTGACCTTGAACCTGTGATCCTCCTTTCCTGGCCTCCCAAATACTGGGATTACAGCAACCTCTTTCACTTTTAAGTTTCTTGTGATTGCTTTGGGTACAGCTGCATAATTCAGGATAATCCTTCTATTCTAATGGATTAGCAACTTTAATTCCCCTTTGTTTTGTCATCTGACATAATTAGTGTTGTGAGTATGAGGACTTGGGCATCTTTGGGGGAATAATTCCTCTGTGTATCACAGAGCTCATGCTGTTTTTGTTTGTTTGCCTATTTATTTATTTATTTTTGGTTTGGGTTTACCTTGATTTACATTCTACTAAACCAATTTCATAAATAATTGCCACTGGAAACCAGTTTTGAGATCTGTTATGCCCTGAATGTCTTTGTCCTCCCCTCATCAAATTCATATATTGAAAATCCTAATTCTAAGATGGCATATTTGAAGATAGAGGCCTCCCAAAAAGGAATTGAGGCTAATGCAAGGCTGGAGCCCTGATCCTGTAGTGTGAGCACCCTCATAAAAGGAGACACCAGGGTTTGTTCTTTCTCTCTGCTTACCATCACCAAGAAAGGCCATGAGAGGACACAGTAAGAAGGCAGCTGTCTCCCTCCAAGAAGAGAGCCTGCGCCAGGTACCAAATCAGTCGCCATCTTGGTCTTGGACTACTAATCTCCAAAATGAATAGATTATAACTTTCTGCAGTTTCAGCCAGGCTGGGATATTTTGTATAGAAGTCCAAGGAGACTAAGAGGAGGAAACACCACTTACCCTTTGTCGGTGTAACAGCAAAATGACAGAAGCAGAAGTCCTGGGGGTGGGGGTAGGGGTGGGGGGCTGTGAGCAGGGAAATTCAGCAGAACTTAGCATCAGTTCATTTTTTTTAAAGGGAACTAAAGAGCATAAGTGAGGTCAGTGAGCTGGCTGTTGGTTGAGGGTTTCTGATATGAAATCACCCTTTAGTTTTCCATAGGACTCTCATTGACGTTCCCTTACGTGTTTGAAACTCATAATGCACACAGAGAATTACACTGTGAGCAAATATGTCCTGTGTGTATATTTTTTGTTTTGTTTTCTTTCTGGGGAGGTAGACTGTATCCCATTACTTGATCTTAAAAGGCTTTTTTTTTAAACCTAAGAAAAGGTTACTCCTTTTCATGACAGGCAAGCCCTGTTCTTGTTGCTTGGGTACATTCCATCTCCACTATTAAACTGCGTAGCCATGAAACTTTCATGGTAGGAACTGTAACTGATAGATTTTACAACCAACCCACAGCATTTACCACTGTGCCTGGTACATAGTATGTGCTCAATAAATATTAACTTATTTTTAAGTTGGACCATTGCATTTGTGAGTTGAAGAGTTGCAGAGTTAGGTCTGGTAATGACTTGCCCACATTGTTTCAGTTTCAGTCACTTTACTCCAAAAAAGCCAAATATGTTTATAATAATGTACTACTCATAGAGATTCTTGCCAAGTGGTGACACTTCATCCTTTAAGAAAAAGAAGGCCTAATTCATTTTTTAAATCTTGTTTTGGAATTTTTAAGAGGTGTTTCAGTGTTCTGCGGTCAGATCGTACTCATGTCTCTGGTTGTATTGCTTCACTATAGATCCAGGAATTGGCCCCAATGCCTAACTGAAAATATTATCAGTGGTAAGAGACCTACGCTGAGAATTTTATTAGCACAAACGAGGGTCACTAGGAGGAATGGAGGGTAAGAAGTTTACTGATTACAAGGCTGCTCTGTCTAGGAATTTAAATAGGCCAGCCATTTAGATTCATTGAACTTGTGGCTTAAACCACTGAAATGCTTCCTTATTTACAACATGTAAGTTTTTACATTTTGCTTCTCCACTGACTTCTCACTGCCACTGATCAACACTGTCATGCAATGTGTTTGTAATTACTACATGGCCGGGGGGCATGTATCTCTTGTGTATTTCAGCAATGCCAACTGACACACCATCCCCTTGGCCTTGGAAAAGACTAATAGCTTTTCTTTCAGTGCTGAGAATTCCAGGATTATCACTCAACAGTTGGATAGCAACTTAGGGGTCATCACATCCAACTTGACACCCACTGCAGAATCCCTTCCACCAGAGAGTGTTTCAAAGATTCTCAAACTGCCGATCATGGTAAGAAATACATTTTACCACACAGCCAAATACACATGGATGCATACATGTACACACGCAAACACATCGCTGAAAAGAGTTCGCAACACTTACTATAATTATATACCTATAATTATAGTATTAAAATTAAAATGACCATTATTATTAAAATGACCATTATATAGTTATATATAATGGCCATTTTAATTTTATTCTGTTTATTGATAACGGATGCTTATCAACTTTATTTAAATTATTTTATTCTATTGTATTCTTAATGTGTGTGTGTGTGTGTGTGTGTGTGTGTGTGTGTGTGTGTGTGTGTGTGATTTAACATATGAAAGACGTAAGATATATGTCAATGCCGGTTAGGTACTCACTAAATGGACTTCACGTCTCACTAATGTGTTGCAATTTTCGGTTTACAAACATGGGATGACAAAATTGCTAGCAGATGTTTGGTTATTCAGTCTTCATTTGCCAATTACAGCACTGAGGAGTTTAATGCTTTATGAACAGTATCCATATGTGTAACTTTTTTTAAATTTTAAAAATTTTAATTGGGAAATAAAATTGAATATATTCAAGGTATACAGTGTAATGATTTTATATACACACACTCACATATTTGGACACTGATATGCTACCTACATTCAAGGTGAGTTTTACCCTCAATTTGCTGTACTGGCAATGATATTCACAATCAAGTTAATCGATACATCTATTACCATCCATGCTATCGGATCCCAGAACATGTTCATCTTAGAATGGAGTTTGTACACTTTGATGAACATCCTTCCATTCCTCCTACCCCTAGGTACTGTTGGCACATGGCAGTAGTAATCACTCTTCTATACTCTGCTTCTGCAAGTTGTTTTTCTTTTTTATGTTTTTTTTTTTTTTTTGAGGGGTGGAGGTACTGGGGATTGAACCCAAGGCATTCTACCTTGGAGCTACACCCCCAGCCCTTTTTATATTTTGTTCTGAAACAGGGTCTGGCTATGTTGCTGAAAGTCTCCCTACACTACCGAGGCTGTCCTTGAGCCTGTGATTTTCCCGTCTCAGACTCCTAAATCCTGGAATTATAGGTGTGTGTGCCACCATGCTTTACTTAAGTTATATATTTTAATTTCCATGTGTAAATGAGGTCTTCATCTTTATCTTTCTGTATCTGATTTTTCACTTGACATACTGACCTCAGGGCCATCCATATTGTTGCAAATAGCAAGATTTCTTTCTGAAGATATAAAATAAATGCTAGTTTTTACAGTGCTGGTCTAGGCATGAGGATACAACATTTTCTATCATTAAGAGCTATCCTTCTATATTAGGCTTGAACTTGGGCTAGTCTCAATCTCCTTGTGGAGAACCATCTGGCCAGTAAGACTAGCAGGCTTTTCCAACACAGTTAGGACTCACCCTCATCCTATGTAATCTTGGGATCTTAAGATGCCACTACTCAATTGAAACTCGAGTCTTACAATGGGAAGACCCCTTCAAAATTTGTGGCCAGCCTGCTTAAATAAATTTTAGGGATGCTGATGACATGTTCTGTGATGGTTAACCTGGATTGTCAACTTAACTGGATTAAGAGATGCCTAGGATTAAAGGGGCTTCCAGGTATGTTCATGAGGGTGTTTCCAGAGATGATTGCCACACGGGACAGCAAATTGAGGATAAAACTCACCTTGAATGCAGGTAGCACTTTTCAGTAGACTAGGGTCCTGCATGGAACAAAAGGCAGAAGGAGGAGGAAGCTGTGCAGATGCAAGTTCAATATTTCTTGAACGGTGCATCATCTGCTGCTGTCTTTGCCTCAGGGTGTTGGACTCCAGCTCCTTCGCTATTGAAATGTGGACTCTCAGCAGAAATCATGAGGGATTGGCCACAGTCACTTGACCTTTTCCTTGGTGCCATCTCTGATCTCCTTCTTTCTATTAGCCTGATTTCCTACAATATGCATCTCCTTCACTGCCATAATCTGAATGTCCCAAATTCATATGACGAAACTTGTCAATGTGACAGTATTTAGAAGTGGGGCCATGAAGGGGTGACCGAGTCATGACCGTGGACCTCTCATGAATGGGAGTAAAACCCTTATAAAAGAGCTGGAGGCAGTGGGCTCACCCTCCTACTTATCCACCCTGTATGGGCAGAGTCTGTTCCCTTTTGACCTTCTCCCTTTTGTCATGTGAGGATACAGTCAGAAGGCCCTCTCCTGACACATAGAACCAGCCACCACCTTGTTCTTGGACTTGCCAGCCTCAAGATATATGAGAAAGTAAGTTTCTGTTCTTTTAAATGACCCAGCCTCAGGAATTTTGTTATTTCAGCATGAAGGGACTTAGAGATTCACCATCTTTGGTCCAAAGTTCCCTGTCTCCAAACGTACAGTGCGGTTGGTGTAGAAGTGCCCTGTGGCAGAGATGACTTACTACATCTCCTACATGCCCTGCTGCAGTCTTTGAAGTTATCACAGAATCATGTTACTGGATCTGGCCATAATGGCTGTGAGTGGAAATGTGGCTTTCAACTGGAAATGGAAAAGGATGGTATAAGCTTCCAAAATGTCTTGCTGAGACTGCTTTGAAGTCATGTGTTAAGATGATGTAGCTGTGGACACAAGATGACAGTTCTTCCTTAAAACTGGTTCCTTGAGAATCTGGGGAACAGAGACTGCCTGGCTAAGCTATACTGGATATGTACCAGCAAGAAATAAATGTGTAAATCATGAAAATTCATTGTTAATTTGTTATCACAGCATAACCTATCTTCTTTGACTTGTGCATACAGTAGACTTCATTACTTTTGAATTCAACCAACTTTTATTGAGAACATTCTATGTGAGATAATAATTGCAGGCTTCATAAGTAGTGGGATTTTTGAGTAGTTAATCAGTAGACAGCTTCCTCCAACTGAACTCTGAACTAAATTATAATTTTTTTTTGCAGTACTAGGGATTGAACTCAGGGGCATTCTACCTCCGAGCTACACCCCCAGGCCTATTGTGTATTCTTTATTTTGAAACAGTGTCACACTAAGTTGCGGAGTGCCTCACTAGGTAGCTGAGGCTGTCTGCAAACCCAGATCCTCCGATCTCAGCCTTCCAAATGCTGGGATTACAAGCATGTACCACCATGCCCTGCCTAAATTATAAATTAGATAGAAGGATAACAGAGTCAGTAGGGAGGGACTGATATATCATTTTTTAAAAGCCTGACAGTGCTTATATTTGAAAAATCAGACAAATTTGATTCATTGTACAAACTCCACTATAAGAAAGATTGATCCACCCAGCTGCAGGGCCATGTTTGGCCTGAAGAAGCAAGTGCTCATTTTAGATAACTCACTCCTATGAGCAAGCTAAGAAGATGGAGCTGAACTACATGTGCCTAATTTTCCTTCTCAACTCTCCAACCAGATATATCATTCCATTTTACCTGGAGAGAAGAGAGGACAGAAGCTCTATACTAATAGTTCCATCTACATGGAAGGCAACCTCAAGAGTGAGGAAGCTTTCTCTTGAATGAAAGGATTTCTCTAACATGTAGTACAATGCTTGACATGTTATAAGCTCCCAGTAATGTTAAATGTTGTTGCTGGCACTGCTGCTATTGTTTGCAAGACACTAGGTAGGTGCCGGGATTACATGGTAGAAGGACCCAGAGTCTACTCCTGATATGTGTAAATCTCAATAAGGGAAAGAGATGGATGAAGAGATACTGCACCAGTAAGTGATCAGTACCTGGACGGTAGAAAGAGACCATGAGAACAGCGAGAGATGAGGGTCTTTTAAGTCTGACTATATGATTAAATAATCACTGAATTCTCTTTATAAATCAGTGGGAGATTGAAAAAGGAAACACATTCTATAAAAAAATGATGTGCATGAGAAAAATGTACAGAAGGTTTAAAGCATACTATATGAAGAACCTTCATCACCCATGTGACATAGCATAAATATTAGGGAAGCAGGCTCAAACTATATTGAGAAATGAGTCTTGGAGAGCAAGGCAGGGACTGGATCCTGAAGAACTCAGATGGATTTTAAATGAAGGTATGACAGTCACATTTCTCCTTGGTATACTTAGAACAAGATTTATCTAAAAAGATCTGGCACTTCATAGGGGTTAATACATTAATCAAGAAAAGAGGTTAAATCACCAGTTAAAATGTAGTCTTGGAAGTGGTGCGGATGACATGCAAAAACACTGAACAGGATGAGTTGCCCAGAGAGAATACAGATTGAGGAGGGAAAGGGTATTGAGAAATGCCCTGGAAATTTTCAAGCCATTGGAAAGAAACCAGGAAAACAAATATTGCAAAGACAGATAGTTACACAGTGGAAAGCCTAAAGAATATGAACACAGGGACGCCAAAGAAGCTGGTGTTACATGAGTGGTCAGCAGGGCCAAAGGAGGCTACGAAGCTGCAGGCCATCGATAGCGAAATGGCCAGTGAAGCTGGTATCATGCAGCTTATCATTGGCTTTGCCAATGGCAGTCTTATAGGGTGGTGCAGAAGGAAGCCTTCATTGGAGGGAGAAAGTTTGATGAAGAAGAGAGAGAGCAAATTGCAGATTTCTCTTTGGGGAATTTTGCTGTGAAGACCAGCAGATAAATGGGCAGTGATGGGGCAAAGATAGGTAGTCCTGAAACGTTACTTTGGCAGACATTTGGGATACTTATGAGCTGATTGATAGGAATGATCAATAGTGGCTCTCCAAATATAGTTGTGGGTGATTGATTAGAATAGAGTTTTTAAAATAAAATCTCTCTCTCTCTCTCTCTCTCTCTCTCTCTCTCTCTCTCTCTCTCACACACACACACACACACACACACACAGAGAGAGAGAGAGAGAGAGAGAGAGAGAGAGAGAGAGAGAGAGAGAGAGAAGAACTGCTTGGGATAAAATAGCAGAGGAGATAAAAGCTTGTGCCTAACAAGGATGTATGATTATAATATACCAATAAAAAATAAACAAATAAAATGTCAAAAAAATAAAGCATTTGGTTTTTCTTTCTCAAACCCTCCTTCCATGATGGCTCCAAAACATGACCATATATCTCTAAGGCTCTGAAAATAAGTTCAGAAAACACACTGTAAACAAAAGTGAAATGTTTAAAGATGGTTGAGAATGACAACTGTGGAAAAGAAGAAAAGGTGATGATGATGATGATGATGATGATGATGATGACGACGACGATAATGATGCCAGAGAGAGCTAACATCTACTGAGTACCTATGAAATGCCTCGGTTGTACTCTGAGCATGGACATTGCTTTATTTCACCTGACCCTCCTAACAAGGCTTATGAAGCACGTACTATGATTACTCCTACTTACAGGTGTGATTATGGGAAACAACTTGCTCAAGGCTACAGCGCTCAAAACTACAGAGCGAGGGTCCACAGCCCAGTTTATGTAATTCCAGACCCTCTTACTTCCACTTTGTGGGAAAAAAGTGATAGGAAAGACTCGGCCAAAGAATACCCTAAAAGTATTCACTTTTCATGAGACTGATGAAAAGGAGATCCCACAAAGAGAGAAAGCCATGCCTTAAAAAGCAGCTTTGGCAAATTCCATTATTCCAGACAAGCAACCCCCACCCCCCCACACACTTTGTTTTTTTCATATGGTGGAAGAACATATACCACTCAACATTACTCTTCTTGACAGTAGAAGATTACATGCTGGACTTGGCTGAGTTTCTGTCAAGGAGGATTTATTGCAATTTCAAAGATGGCTCTTAAAAGAGATGGCTGCTTTGCATTTTTTATACAGGTCCTAAAAATATGTCAGGTTTGATCTTCTACAAATCACCCTGTATAAACTTCCTGCTTTTCTTCCTTCTCTGACTCCAAGCGTCCACCATCTTTTGCCAAACCTTCTCCCCGACAGCCCATTTTCCAGTGACCTCTCTTCACATTTTGTAGATCTCCTGTTTTTGTTTTTCTTTTTTTTCCTTCAAGTTAATCCCTGCTATACTTTAAGCATAACTTGGGACCCTCTCTTTCCACAAGTCCTTGTCAAGTGCCTGGCTTGTGAGCCCCAAAGAGCTTTAACACCACAGGGACCTATTGATCAGTCATTGTAGGGACATGAAAGCCAAGAGGTACAGATCATGATGATACAACAATCAGAACAATGAAAGGTCCTGCGCATTGAGTAGCTTTTGCTTATTATGAGCTAGAAAATGGGCTAAGTTACTACAAAACAAATATCTCATTTACTGTATGCCTAAATTGTGACAGTTTGAGTCCTGATAACATGATTTGGGGGAAGTGGCCCTTCTCAAGGTGTCTGGTTATGTCTGAGAGGTCGGAGGTGTTTCAGGGACATGAGCCATTCTACTGCCTATAATTTCCTACTATGTCACCTTCTGCTTACTTTGCTTCTAATGGCTGGTGGGCTAGACAACCGTCTGGGAAGAGCAGCTAGTGGTTGCTGTTCCTGCCTTTTCAGCCTCTGTGGATGTGGGCATTGCTCTTCCTTTTGGTCTCCATCTGAAGCATGGGACACACAATACCCAACAAACAACTGGGATTAGACTGTGGGACAGGATTGCACTGAAATTCCCAGGATAGTGGAAGGGCTGCACAAGGTGGTTAATAACTTAGAATTCCTTCTAAATGACTCAACTTTCTCAACACCCTAGTGACTATTCTTAAACCTCCTTCTTTTCTATGTAGTAGCCTTTTCTCCATGTGCCCGACCATTCCGCTCTCTTCCTGCCACCACAGATACTCCAGGCATCTTTCCACTTCAGGCTTGGGTCCAACTGACCCTCACCTAGTCTAAGATCATGCCTGGCCCTTACTTCCCTTCTCAGTATCAGCATCTTCTCAGGATTGTTCATACTGAGGTCCTCAATTCCCTATAAAGGAAACTATCCATAGAGCATGGTCTGGCCCAGTGGACACAAAGAATCAACCTTACAATAGTATTACATCAGTACCTTCCCAAAAAATAGTTCTTCAATGGAAAATAACCCCAGAGTATGGAGGATGAAACAGCTTTCACACTTCCATGTGAAGAAAGCACCATTAGAGTGATGCTTCTGGCTTCTTGTTCCTTTCCCTTTCAGGGAAGGAGTAGTGACTAATCTGATTGGTATGTTTTACAAGGAGCTCAGTGTCTCTCTTTGAATCACTGTTTATTTGCAGAAACAAACATTCAAGAATAAGTCTTTATAGTCAGGTGCGGTGGCATACACCTGTAATTCCAGGACTTGGGAGGCTGGGACAGGAAGATCATAGGTTTGAGGCTAGCACATGGTAATTTATAGAGACCCTGCTTCAAAATAATAAAATAAAAAGGGCTGTGAGTATAGCTCAGAATTAAAGTGTCCTTGGACTCAATCCCCAGTGACTAACACACACACACACACGCACACACACACACACAATAACTCTTTAGAGGGAGAATCCACCAGTCATTCAGCTCTGTCAGGGTCTGTGGTATGGTAAGTCTACTTAATTTAGGGGTACAGCAATAAATATTTTCATTTTTATTTACCTGCCACCTAGAATTTTTTTTTTACCAAGTGGTTTCCAAATTCAAAAGGAGAAAAGAGAACATTACTTTCACTCTCTAAACCTAAGTCCTCTTTTACATTATAAGTTCCAAACTCTTCAGCTTTGCATTCAAGGCCCCTTGTTACCTGGTCCTTACCTATTCTTATAGCTTCATATTCTATTGCCTTCCCAGACCCTCTACTTAGAATTCAGAGACACCAACAGGTTATTTCATCTTCCAGCACATACTTGTTCACACACACACACACAGGCACGCACGCATGCACGCACGCACGCACACAGATGATGATGTACTGCTTTCTGATGCTGTGATTTTATGCTTACTATTTATGCCTGAAAAGAATTCCATGCTTTTCACTTTACTGGTTTTGGGAAATCCTACTCATGCTCCTCGACTCTGTTCTGGAGTGACTCTCACCTCTGGAAGGCTTTTCTTAGCCATCCATGCCGGGGATGGGTAGCTCTCTTTTTTGTTCCCATGTACGTAGTGAATCGGTAGGACATTTTCCATCTATGATCTATCTTCCTTGACCATCCAGGGAGCTCCTGGGGCCAGGAACTGAGGTTCTCATTATCTCAACATTCCTGGGGCAGAACACAGTATCCAGCCTGGATCAGCTGCTAGATTTGTATATGGCTGAACCAGTGAATCCACGGCAATAAAGAGAGGAGAGGGTCAGGTTATTCAACAAATATTATAAACGTGATGTTCAGGGACAGGCAGAGCTGACAGGTTTATGAACATGTCTAGAAAGGTCTAGAAAACCCTGGGATTGAGGAAAGGGATGTTGTGTAAGAACGCTGGTCCTCTAACTAATAGAATCTGAGGAATGGGTGGAAGGTTTTATATTCTTCCTTTTATGCCTGAGTCCAGTAGTAAAAGACTCATTCAAGAACTCTCCATTCAGATGCAGGATAAGATCTCAGCCAGCGAATCCAAAAACCATGAAAAGACAGCACATTACCACATGCTGGGTTATGCAGCACAGAGAAAGTTTACAAAAGAGGATAACCAACAAAAGCTAGATGTTTAAAAGAAAAAAGTCACTGGGGTGGTAGTAGAGAAACAATACCAAAAATATTATGAAATTCATAATTAGGAATTCTTTACTTAAAAATCTTTTTATCCAGTGCTTGGGAGGCGGAGACAGGAGGATCACAGTTTCGAGGCCAAATTACCAAATTACCTCAGCTACTTAGTGAGGTCTTCTACAACTGAGTGAGACCCTGTTTCAAAATAAAGAATAAAAAATAGGGCTGGGGGTATAGCTCAGAGGCAGAATGCCCCTGGGTCCAATACCCAGTGCCACAAAACAAAACAAAACAAAAAAATCACAACCTTTTTATCAATGCATAATATTACACCCAAATTACACATATTATAAGTATACAGCTTGATGAATTTTCACAAATTAAACATATATTTTTAATTAAAATCCTCAGACAATTACTAAACAGGCTATTACCAGCATCCTGGGATTCCTCCTGTATTAATATTCAACTAATACTAAGGTTATTACCAGTGTCCTGGGAGACCCCTATATGTCCTTAGTCAAATCTACCCACCAGGGGCCATCCACTATCCAGAAGTCTAGCAGCAGACACTAGTTTTGCCTATTTGTGACCTTTATAAAAATGAAAGAATACAATATGTACTTCTTTGTGTCTGTTTTCTTTTGCCCAACCCTGTATTTTGAAATCCATCCAAGTTCTGTATAGCAGTAGTTTGTTCATTCTCATTGTTTAAAAATTCCATTGTATAAATATACCACATTTATTTATTTATTCTTCTGTTGATAGAAATTTGGATTGTCTCCAGTTTTTGGCTACTTTTGAATAGTGTTGCTTTCTTGTACACAGAGACATATGTATGCATTTCTTTTGAAAATATATCTAAGAAGTGAAATTACCAAGTAATAAATTACATATAGATATTTTTCAAATTACTATATGGTCACATCCCAATAAATCCACTGTAAGTTGAAAATATCATAAGTAGAAAATGCATTTAATGCACGAACCTACCGAGAATTAAAGCTTAGCCGATCTACCTTAAATATGTTCAGAATATTGACATTAGCCTATAGGTGGGCAAAGCCACCTAATGCAATATTTTATAACAAAGTGTTGACTATCTCTAAGTATTTGTTAAATACTATATTGAAAGTGAAAAACAGAATGGATGTCTGGGGATGCTTTCATACCATTGTTGAAAAATCCCAAGCTGGGGGCCACTTATGAATGTTTGGATCTCATAGGTTGTGTCAAACTATTTTCCAAAATAATGGTATCATTCTATATTCTCATCAGCAGGGTGGAAACATCCCAGTTTAACTTTGGGCCATATCAGTGTTTTTAGCATTAGTTATTTTGGTGTGTGTCAGGTATCTTTTTGTAGTTTTAATTTGTATTTCTTTGAGTATTAATGAAGTTGAGTACCTTTCTACAAATTGACTCTTTGTACACCCGTTTCAGTGAAAACACTTTCCTCTCTTTCATTTGGTCATTGCCTTTTGCTCATTGATATGTAGGGATTCTTTATATATGTTGGGTATGTATCCCCTATCAGATAGATTGAGAGCTGGTTTGCCTTTTCATTCTTTCATTAGGTCTTACTGAACAAAGTACACTCTTATGATTTCTAACTTTCCCTTCACTTTTGGATCTTTGCTACCTCCTTGTTGTAGACTCATTGAACCAGAGTTTCAGTTTTCCAGTATCATCCAGGATTTTCACTAGAAGACAGAGAAGCTTGAAAACTACAGTAGAAACAAACTTAGATATCATGTAACTCAGTTTCCTCGGTGTTCCAGATCAGAGAGGATGAGTAATTGACTATGATCACATAGTCAATGAGTAGCAAAGTCACAATGAGAGCCCAGGGCTGTTGTCTCTCACACCAGCAGTCTTTGTGTAGGCACATCCGCAATTTCCTTAACTTGGAGTCTTGGGAACAAAGTGTTTATGGGCATTGACAGCACAGTTGCTAAACTTTGTCTCTATTAGTAAGAATTTCATTGACCTCAGGGCCAAAAGAATAAAAGAACAGACCCTTCTGGGCCCAACATCTTCTACTCCCTTAATGAGAGCAGCAGCACATTTGGAACACTCAATATTCATTACTAGGCCCTGCTAGGCTGTGCACAGCTTGATAGTTACTTCTCTATTCTAAAAATAGCAAGGAGTTATTTATGTTGGCAGAAAGCTTGGGACAACAAAGAGAGATGGTGGCTTGAACTCCACCACAGTTGCACTCTAATAAGTAATTGTGCTCTAGGAGAAACCCTGATTACCCAAAGTGGTTGGGAAATTATAAAGCCAAAGCAACAATTCATCTCTGCTTAAGGAGCCGATGAAATGGCCTGTCAAGGCTGAATCCCCTTTCTGCCAGGGCCAAGTGTATCTGCTGAGGTAGCAGTCTGTCTGTGGGGAGAGACAGGGAAGGGCACAGGCCACTGCTGCTGGAAGAGTCCTACAGAAACAGAACACCCAGGGGGCTCCCTTGAGCAGAGTGGATTTACTTTATGCATTGCTCTTGGGCCTGTAAGTTCTGCCCCTTATCTTGGTATCCTCTGGAGAACACTCTGACCCTTCCTTTACCACCTGGCAAGTAAACAGGCAGACAGAGATTTTAAGAAACCCGATCTGATCGTGATGACATTCCTCTTTCAAATTAGCATTATTTACATACATCCAGGATATCAGAAAGTGTTCCCAAACTGTACCTCTGAATAGCAGTGCTATGGATAATTTGTATTTTTTTCACCTGAATTTTCTAATTCTTCGATCACATTATACCATACAAAAATTTGCTGACTCTGTAAGGTCAAAATTGGGCAAATATGGGCAATTTCAAACAGTTCATTCCCATATGATAGCAAGCGTTATTGTGTAATTTTTAAGTATAACACAGGCTTTTAAAATGCTGTTCCTATGCTAAAATAAAATTACTGTTAATATCTACCCGTTATTAAGTTCTTGTTCCTAGAACTTAACTGAGCACCCAATGAACTATTTAATCCTCATAACAGTGCTATAAGGCAGAGACTACTATGGGATGTATTTTATAGATGAGAAAACTGAGGTTCAGAGACCTGGCTGAATCAGTCACTGCACTGGGGCTCAGAACCCCCAGCCCTTGCTCCTCACCATTACTCTGAAGTATAATCTGCACCCTTGGGTTTCAATTGTATGTTTCAATCAAGCATAAGGCAAACCTCAAGCCGGGCCTGGTGACACACACCTGTAAACCTAGTACTTGAGAGACTGAGACAGGAGGATTGCCTTAACACTGAGTGAGGCTCTCAGCAACTTAGCGAGACCCTGTTTCCAAATAAAAAATAAAATAGGGCTGGAGGCGTCACTCAGAGGTAGAATGGCCCTGGGTTCAATCCCCAGCATCGCATAAAAAATAGAGTAAGGCAAAGCTCCTGATTTGTGGGCCAGGTTTGTGAGTAGAGCTGAACGTTCACTCTGTTTGCATGATGCCTCCCCGGAGCAGATGCTCAGGAAGGATTTGCTCGGCACACACAGCATACAGAGTTTGGGGGAGAAGAAACAAGGGGAGAAGAACAAGCAAACATGCTTCCCTGTTCTGATTTTCTCAAGATGTGCTCAGAACTCACCCAGGACCTCCCTGCTCTGCATCCCTAACCTTCAACTCCACTGCCTTCTTCCCTGGACCAGGCGGACACTCACAGGAATCAGCAGGAGGTGAGTGTGAGCTGGCCAGCAGAGGGAGAGCCAACACCAGCTCCCACAGCGAAAGCAAACTTCTTCCCTGCAAGTGGTCACTCTGCGTTCACCTGCCCAGCTCTCTTCTTGAGCATTCCCGGGGGCTGTGTGATGTTTTTGGAGAAGCTGATGTTCCTCGTAGGACAAGGACAGCTCTTACTTATTGAGCACGGTGGGTCAGCGTCATCATTAGGTGTTCTACCTACCATGGATTTTTAGAACTAGATCCAGCTGCTGTGGAGATCAGACGTTTAACATGCGCGTCAGTCAGGTGGCAGAGGGCGGTGGAAATCTGAGAAATGGTACCTACTGGATGAATGGGGGAGGGGTGGGCCTGTGTGTGTGTACACCTGGTGTGTATTCAGTCTTACATGCTTCTATTTTTATTTTTTCCTGATGAGCGAGGACTTGGCTTTCACGAGAGAGTCACAGATGCGAATGACCCAGTAAGGTTTAATAATAAAGTTGTTCCTTAGGAAAAGTGGGCTAAGAAACAGCTGCCCTGACAGGTGAGCCCTGAAGCCATTCACTGGGTTTAAGCCTCTGGTTTTAGGATTGAACTGGTGGTTCCTGTAAGCAAGGGACAGCAGGAGTACTGGCCAATGAAGGATGGATTACAGTCTCTCCAATCTGTGTTATCTAAGCTTTGTTGGAGCAGAAAGAGACATCCTGTACCGGCAAGATTGTGAAACCAGTTTTGTAATCAGAGAGGACTCCTGTAACACGGTGGGGCCAGGCTGGACAATGTAAGCATTTGTTTCAGAAACAGAGAAGAGCAGGGAAGTAGGGAGAAAGTTCAAGGTTATCCAAGGAGCGTGATCCATTCTGCTTGGATAGCACTTAGCAGTTCACAAAGCGCCTTCATAAACATGCACTCCAAAGGTCTTCAAAATAGTCCTGTAAGGTCGGCAGGTCGTAATATTATCTGCTTTTGATGTACGAAGAAATTGAAGCACAGAAAGGTTAAGTTATTCACCCAAGATCACACAGAAAGTGACCAGAGTCTTCTATAAGCTAGTTGGAGAGATTTTTTTTCCCATTCTACTGGTATAAAATATTTTAGTAAGAAAGATATTTACTGTCAATTTGTCCTTAACTTGGGATAAAAAAAAAGTACTAACTAATGGACATGATGTTGGCTTCAAATCAAGCTTTCAAATGTTGTTGTGGGTTTGGAGGGCACGGCTTAGTGATTAACAGCTTGGGCTCTGGAATTGGACTGCCTGTCCCCAACTCCAGAGTCACACCTGACTAGGTGACATACCAGCTTAGGAGTGCAAGACTTCTGCTCCTGGGTGGCCCTCACCCGGTGAGGGACAGGAGTCCTGTATAAAAGTATAGAGTCCTGCTCTAAGTCTCCTAAGCCTTCGTGATATCATTCTGAGGCCAGCAGCCCACAATTCCTCAGGAGGCTCCAGGAAGCAGGACTGAACCTCCGGCTGCAGCTGAGACACTCTTGCTAACTTACCAGCTCGCCTTCCTTCCGGTCTCTTCTCCCTACCCCTTCCCTGTGCTTCCTGAGACTGCCTTCCGTGTTACTTCCGGTCTTCCAAGAAGAAAAGGTCAAGATAGCATCAAACATGCAAGGAGCTTGGGGGAGAGGAGAAGGCAGTTAGATTGCCTGAGTGGGCAGGGGAGATCTTCAACCCAGATTCTGGTCTGCGCCCTATGAAGAAAGGGGAGGAAAGAAGAATGGTCAGAAGAATCTTAGACGGTGGTATATTCCTGAAAACATTCTCTCTGTGGAGCTGAAGTCACTGGATGGAGGAATCCTGTGTCACATGGCCACACGGTGGATAGGTAACATGCTGTGTTCAACCACTGGCCCACCACAGCGGGTGCTCACCATGGGTGGGGAGGTTTGTCCAGAAGAGCGGAAACTGCGGTTGTCACTCAGTCATGTGGTTCTCAACGGGGTCATTTCTCTACATTTTCTGACCTCTCCTTCTGATTCCAGAGATCCCAAATTAAGACACAGTCTAATGATTAACTGCTCTGTGGGTGAAAAATAGAGTTTCATTCGCTGTGAGGATTAAAATCCACAGGAAGAGAGTAACTGCTGCATGGAGTCCAGTGTAGTAGCTGTGAACCTAATTTTCTTAGGAGATGCTGAATCATGAGTCATGTTTTGGTGGAGTCCGGGTCTTCACCAGTCTCATTTTGAGGGGAACATCAGGATGGAGCAGAAAGTGGAGAAGCAGACTTTGATGTGTCCGTTGTATTGCAGGGAGCGCAGTGAGTGAGAGAAGAGAGAAGAGGACTCACAGGAATGGGGATGGTGGGCTCAGCTCTCAGCTCTGGTCACGAGCAGCTGTGTGACCCCGAGCAAGCCAGCCGGACATCTTCAGGAATCGATGCAGCTTTGGGGACTCAGCCCCCAGATCCCATGAGGAACCCTAAGTGAAAGTCCACAGAAAGCATTTCACAAGCTCCACTAAAGAACTAGCAATCATTTTAAGATCCCAGACCAAACATAAGATATTGTCTTCCTCTTCTTCCCCAAACCCCTAGAAATAATACAATAAGAACATTCTGAAAATTAAAAAAAAAAAACTAAAAAATAAGTTACTATTCCAACTTAACATTCTGAGGTGTGTGGTGGTTAAAATGTCCAAAATTATCTGCACATCACTTTTCATGAGTTTCTCCATAAAAACTAGGGCCTGAGAGATAGTAAGTCCAGAGGAAGCAGCTGCTCACTAAAACAGGGTCCTGATTTTTTTTTTTCAGTGTTATGAACATGGAGGCAAGAGGTGGGAGTCATGAAATGAAGCTACTGCGGGGCTGCAGTGTCGCATTTATCTGCCTCCTGCAAGCTGGTGCAAAGCTGAGCATGAGGAAGAACTTGTGCTGCAAGCCAGGGGTAGTCAGCTGGAAGGCAGAACCTGCATGAAGTTACTGCACCCATCCAGGTCGTACAGGTTCCCATCTGATCAGGGAACAATTGGCCGGGGTCATGTTTCAGAAAGCAAGTGAAGGACATATAAAAACACCTTAACTCTTGTGCTCCCAGGCACTGTCTTTATGGCTACACACCTGCACTAGGTGTACACGCTCCTGGAAAATTAATGATCACAGCTACCCAGTGAGATCTCCTATGGACTCATGGGATAGAGAACTTTTCACAGAGAAAGGAACTGAGGATGCGAGAAGTTAAAAAATTTAAATTATAGGGTTGCTGCAGTTAGCAAAGAAATGACAGGAAGCCCACTTCAATTTGAGTCTCAGAGAAACAAAAACTTGTATCATAGGTACATCCCATGTGATAAAGTAAACACTGAAAAAATAAAAATGTTACAAGAAATTTTGCTTATCTAAAATAGTATTTTTTTACCACAATTTTTTATTGGTGCATTGTAATCATACATCTTGATAAAGTACAGGGTGATAGAGGCAGACATGTACTTGTCGAGCCCTTCCCCAGTTCCCACCCCACTCCTCCCTCTCCACCTTCCCCTATTCGACACGTGACTGGCTTTGATAAGTTTATGTGCATCATGCCTATTGAGGTGTTTCCCTCTTCAAGTCTTCCTCCCTCCTGTCTCCCTGAGTTAGGTCCCCTCCTTCACTCCACTAAGTTTTCTGGAAATTGCAATTTTTTTCCTGGCAATTCTACTTCAATGAGAACATACAGGAGAGTTATGGTCACATTTCAACCCAACATATACTAGTTATAAAGCTTTCTACTGCACTATTACTGATCCCAAAATATAAGAATTAAACACAGATAAGGTTATTTTCTTTGTATGTATGTCATGTATGGTATTTATATTATCTCACCTATTATTGACCTTGACCTATTATAGACCTCGATTGCTTGTTTTTGGTACTAGGGATTGAACCAAGCAGTGTCTTATCTCCAAGCTACACTCCAAGTCCTTATTATTTTTTATTTTAAAATAGTGTCCCACTAAGTTGCTGAGACTGGCCTTGAACTTGCGATTCTCCTATCTCAGCCTACCAAGTACTGGGATTACTGGTGTGTGCCACCATGCCTGGCCATGCCCTTCTTTAATATGCATATGGCCCTATTTCAGATAAATCATTCTGTTACAATGAATGACCTGGACTCCATCATTCAGAACTGCCCCCTAACTTTGAATGGGAAGGCAGTGACCCCTAAAGCAGGGACAACACTGGTGTCTTTCAGCCTGTCGGTAGAAACAGAGTAACAACAACACAACCTGCTAGCAGAGGTAGCATAGAAGTTTCTAGTAGCAGCACCCAGCATTCAACTTTGGAGTCTACCCACTGACAGCCAGAATTAGGGACCAGTTCTATGGCTTGATTTTATTTTTAGTTATGTAGCCTCCAAATTTGGTTCTCTGCAGTTTCTAGAAACCTCATATTATCCATGTTCTCTTCATCAGTCGATCTCCTTAGGTTATCCAGAATCATCTTTTCATGTGAAGACCCTGGTGATGTCATTAATACCAGAAGTGGTATGCTTGCAACCCCTCAGGAAGCCAGTGAGATTAGGGTAGTGGTCTGACCTGGCTTGGGATACAGAAGGTGAGAATGTAGCTCTGAGGGATAGGATTCTTGTGACTTATGTCAAAAGACAAAATAATTGGTCCAATTATGTTAGGGAATTAGCTAAACAGTTGATCTAAGTAGCAGTTATGGTCAACTGTAATAAAATGCCCAGTGAAGGTGAGGTATGGGGACCTCATGATCACTGCCTTAGAACTCTGAATATGAAATGTTAAAATGGCGTGAGGGGGTGATTGTTTCTAATGGAAGTAGGTAGCATAAAGAAAGAAAATTAAGCACACAGTCCTAAGTTTCTGGCTCCACATAAAATCTTAAAACCACAGAGTTTCATTAGCTGGACATAAAAACTCCCTTCTCTTTTGGAACTGCAGGAAAAGCAGCTAAAAACTACATGTTGATCTTCTTGCTTGTGGCCTAGGTCAGGCTGCTCTTCTCCAGACCTAGAGATTTTCAGTCACTGGTGTCAAGTAGCCCTTCCGTGGACTGCACATTCATGTCCAACCTAAGAACCCCAGAGAGAAGTAGTAAAAGGTCCCCACACATTTCAGTCAGCATCCCCATCACTGTGGCTCCAGATATCTGATCACCACAACTTAGAGAAAGAAAGATTCATTTGCCCACAGTTCTGGACATTTCTGAGATTTCAGTCATATCTTTCCTTCTCGTATCCTTTCTTTCTTTGCTTCCTGGTTGCCATGAAGTGAACAGGCTTTCTCTACCACCCTATGTTGCTTCATGACAGACTATGCAAACACAGGCCTAAAGGGACTGAGCCAAGTGATCATGGACTGAAACTGTGAGATACAATAAACCGATTCTCTTTATGCATTGATTATTTCAGGTATTTTGTCACAGTGACAGAAAGCTAACTGACAAGAAGGGAAGAAGCTAGAAGGAGTAAGAAATTCCTAGTAGGCATTACCAAATTTACGTGGGTAAAGAAGAGGATGGAAGGAAGGGAATAATTTTACAACCTCCTACACATAGTATAAAAAATATCACTTCACAAGAGTGAATTTTGTTATGACACTTAGCTTCACCAAGTCTTAGTGGTCTCCTCATTATAAGGGGATCCCCAAACTTTCCTTAGTGCTGATTTAAATAACAATTGAGATAACAGATATTTGTAACACATCCAGTCTAGTACTTGGTACATGGTTAAAAGACAGGAACTACAATGAAATGTTAAAAATCTAACAACTGTTCTCTTCTCTTACGCTTGTGTTTATTAGTTATATATTCTATTTTTCCAACATCTAATCTAAAATATTTTCAAACATTCAAGAAATTTTTCAAAAATTACAATGACCACCCAGTGTACCTACTACCTAGATACTGTAATCAACAATTTTATTACATTTATCTTTTCATGTATTTATGTATGTATCCCTTCTTCCATCCATTAATTCAACTTATTTTTTAGACATTTCAAGATCAGCTGCAGACTTTAGTACAGTTCTCTCTAGATACTTCACTATACTCGCTATTTTATTTTTAAATGATCTCTGAGAAGGACATTGCAAAATAACCTTTTATATTTGATAGGAGTTTGGGAAGGTCTCCTTTTCTGCCAAAATGTAGGTCATCCTCTCTCACTTTCCCTGACTTTATTTTTTTTTTTAAATTTTTGCAGTACTAGGGATTGAACCCAGGGACATTCTATCTCCGAGTTACACCCCAGTTCTATTTTTTATTCTTTATTTTGAAACAGGGTCTCACTAAGTTGCAGAGGGCCTCACTAAGTAGCTGAGGCTGGCCGCAAACCCGGATCTTCCTGTCTCAGCCTCTCAAGTACTGGAATTACAAGCGTGCACCACCACGCCTGGCTTTTTCCCTGATTTTAAAGCAGTACTTCTCAAAGTATATTGCATGGAACCCTGATCCAGACCTTTCTGGGGAAGAAAAGTATCTGTTGACAAAATGTTTTAAAGGCTCTGGATTAAATAAAATTTTGCAACTTTTAAAATTGCTGACTTCTGAGAACCTTTGATGTATGTCATCAAAGGGGATATATTGAACTTATTTTACTCTACATTTCCTCCAAAAGACCTGTAGCAGAATGAGTTTCACAGAGTACACTTTGGGCGAGGATGCCTGTACCTAAGCCCTCCTCTTTTTTCTCTTCCTCATGTATTGTATGATTTCCAGTTTTTGATCCTATTCATTATTTTCTAGAGAGTTCCACCAAGCTTCTTAGGCCATTTCTGTCTCTTATTATTGTTTTCTCCCCATTGATTATGTCCCTGAAACATATCCTCTGCTCATAGTACTGCCAAAAAATTGGAAATGTGGGGACTAGCTTCACCCTCTGTGA
Source organism: Graphiurus murinus (assembly GCA_004027655.1). Classification (NCBI taxonomy): domain Eukaryota; kingdom Metazoa; phylum Chordata; class Mammalia; order Rodentia; family Gliridae; genus Graphiurus; species Graphiurus murinus. Next base: position 47,613 of record PVLC010003753.1, read on the forward strand.
AATCATCTTTGGGATCAAGAACAGAAATATAGATCATAAGCTGTTTAATACCTCATATCTCCCATGGGCAGTTTTATTTAACGTTGAGGTCTAGTTGGGGCACACTCGGTCCTCTATGTTCTGCCTTCCGCATCAGCTATTCAGAGGAGATCACAGGTGAAAGATTCTGAAACTTGTGTGAGTCACAAATAAAAGGTTTTATTTCTATTATCATTACTATCAGAGAAGCAGAATAATAGGATCTGAAATGACCTTGACAATGTCGCCAGCCTAAGACTTATCTTCCTGCAAATCTGCAAAGAGGCATTGACCTGGTTTTCTAATTTCTCCCAAGAAGGGTATTGTTTTCAATTCCCCTTAGTAACCTGCCATGATGTTTCAAATACAGCTGTCTTGCTACCCTCAGAAGTCACAAAGCATGCTCTAAATACTGACATTTCTTTAGCACTTGATGAAACGTTTTGATCATGAAAGACTTAGGAGAAAGGAAGTCTGATCCATCTTGACACTCGTGTCTGTTTCGAGAGGGAACAGAAGTCTCCCTTGCAAAGCCACGAGAGGGGATTGAGCAAGCAAAGGTCTGCTTCTCGGGTAATGATCCGTGTTAGAAGGAGCCCAGATCGTGGTGAAGTGAATAGACAGAAAGTACTTTTAAAAAGAAAGCAAAGTTTTGATATGCAATCCCATGGATGCCTTCCTCCAAACAGAGAAAAGAAGAGCATTAGCATGTCTAGTGAGCCCCATAGCATTGAAAGCTCATCTTCCCTGGTCTGCCTTATTTTCTTGTTCACTCTTCAGTAGACTACACAAGGTCTTACACGTTCTCTCACTTCTCTGAGCCTCTGAACACACTTACCTTGGCCTTCAATACCTCACCCATTCTGCACACCTAGGTTGCTTATAATCAGATATGCAATGCAATAGAAGAGGTTTCACAAAATAGCATATGGTAAAGCAGGCCATATATAAATATGTGCTAAAGAGTGCTATGCCAATCTCACCCATAAATACTGAATGAAGCTAATGTAAAGTAACAATCAGCTGAGATAATTCAAGAATGTGTCCAGGAAGAGGTGAGATTTGAGGAGATTGGAACCTACTCATTTATGGATGCTACTAATTGGTAAACAATTTAAATATTGTAATCCAGAATATTATTGGAACTATGAAATCGCCACCATGCTCTTTTGTTAATGAATCATTTCAAAAGGTGCTTTATACAGCTCACTGCTTTAGTCCTAAAAGTTCTAACTAAATATGATTTTTAAAAATATTTTTATTGGTGCATTGTAATCATACGTCTTTGTTAGGTACGTGCACACATCTTTCATTTAACCCTTCCCCAATTCCTGCCCCACTCCCTCCCCCCTCCATCCTTCTCATGTTTCTTTTAGTGCTTGACTTTACTATGTTTGTGAATGATGTGAACATCTTGTGCATTAGGGTGTTTCCCTCTTCCTCCACCTCCCATGACCTTCAGTTAGGTCACCTTCTTTGCTCATCTAAGATTCCTCCTTCTTTGTCTAGAGTCCTGTTAAGACCCACTTTATACCTAGCTTCTGCATATTAGGGAGAGAAAATGGCCAATAAATGTATGGGGAAATGTTCAATATCATTAGCAATCAGAGCGATGCAAATCAAAACTACCCTGAGATTTTACCTAATCACAATTAGAATGGCAATCATTAAAAACACAAACAACAACACAGAAATGCTGGCGAGGGTGTGGAGAAGTGGACACCCTAATACATTGTTGGTAGGACTGCAAATTAGTGCAACCACTTTGGAAAACAGTATGGAGGATCCTCAGACAAAGGGGAATGAACCTACCATATGATCCAGCAATACCACTTCTGGGTATCTAACCAAAAGAATGGAAACCAAACTACCAGACCAACGCATGTGTATCTATATTTATAGCTGCATAATTCACAATTACCAAACTGTGGAACCAGCCAAGATGTCCATCAACAGAAGAATGGATTACAAAACTATGGGATATGTACACAATGGAATTTTATTCAGCCATAAAGAACAAAATCATGTTCCGTACAGAGAAGTGGATGGAACTGGAAAACATTATGCTAAGTGAGATTAGTCAGTCACAAAAAACTAAACATGATTCTTGATAGATTTATGCACAAAACTGGTCCCTTTTGCACTCATATGTATACGAATTCACCAAACATGTGTGATACACCCCAGATTTGAGGATGAGCATGCTTTGTTCCCAAGAAGCTTACAGTGTCACAATTGGAGGAAGACAAATAAATCCACAGTCATAAGATAATGTGGCATGTGCCATAGTGGAGATTCAGTATGGAGAATTATAGGTTCATGACAAGGAGAAGCTACCCAGAGATGGTAACAGTGAGCAGAGTTTGGAAAGGTTAAAGAGGACACAGCCAGGTGGACATTGGATTACAAGCACCCAGGTGGTCTGAAGTCTCAAGCCAGGAAAAATTTGCTTTTAACTTTATCCTTTATAGCTACGTGTCTTTAGATTAGTTCCTTAAGTCAACTGAATTTATTTCTTATTCTGCCAAAGTTAGGAGGAGGGATTCCTATATTATAGAGTTATTTCTGATAACTGAATATAAAATAAGCATGTGGAAGGCAGGATATGCTAAATAAATATTAGGTCCATTCTTTTCCCTTCTCTTCTCCTTATAAAAACATGACGTACTGTTCCAGGCTGCTCCTTAAATCAAAGGATATACTGGATTGAGATTCCTCCAAGAAAATTTAATATGACTTAAGGTACAATGGGACGTCTTTTTCCCTAACCAAAGAGAGAAACTAATATAAAATTGACTCATTTTTAAAACCAACCAAAAACTCAGGATTTTCACCATCTCTTTCCTTCTTGGCCTTTCTATACATTGGGGTCTCTCACTGGAAGAGAGTCATGGTGTTCAAAAGGGACCGCATTTGGCACTAACAGACTGAACAGCTGGGTGGCTTTTTACTTCTAGCTACAGTGATAAAAAGGACATTTAACTTCAGATCTATGTGCAACTACAAAAATAATGAGAGAGGTACTCAAACTTTAAAGAGATATGCACCTCCAAAGTGCTTTTCTTGGTTTTTAAGTGAGAAAAAGGACCCAGTAAAGCAGGCTGTGGAAAGTACTTAAATTGCCAGCTTCGTTTAAGCTTTGACTTTGCAGGAGTTTTTTTTCTAAGTGACCTGATTTCAAAGCACTCCATTTCCCCAGCGTGGCCTTCTGTCACACCATCCAACGTCAACCTTGACATTTCCATATGTTACTTTGACGGGGGAAAAAAAAGGCGCTCGACAAATGTCTCCTGGGCAAAGCTTAAATGGAACAGTGTAGAAAAGCTCACCAGAGCATTTTCTCCTGAACCTTGTTCAGAGACTGAAACATGGTCAGGGTGGATGGATTCTGGCTGTTCTTTCTCCACCCCTGTCTCCCCTATCATTATACTCTGTCTGACTTAGACCATGGGGGTCAGCTCTTGGGAATAAAGACTCTCTATTGTCTGAGCTGCAGAAGGTGTCATCAAATGCTGAGGACATGGCTTGCTGTTCACTTTCAAGATTTCTCAGCCAGTAGGTGTTGGTGATGGTCCTTAACCAAACTTCATCAATGACCTTCAAATCATTAACTTGGCACTGAATATCTTCCATCCTACCACTCTCTTTGTTCATGATCCCTTCTCTGTGCCACGAAACAACTTGCTGTGCCACCCCCTTTTTGTTTCCTGAGGGCTCCTCCTCCACCTGCTAACCCTACTCCCTGCCCAAAGTTCCCAGCTCCTCTTGAAAATCATCCTTCACAGCACATGGTGCACCTTAGTTTTTCTCTGAACTCTTAAGTCCTTTCATAGTTATCATGCTTTAGATTTTTTTTCAATTTCCTATTTCTATTATACCACTTTTGCTCATATATCAGGATTATATATCATACTTAATGCATTATAAGGACCCAAAGTCTTTACATTCATGATCATGTTTTTTAAATTTTTCACCTGTAATCTCTGTACATGGGAGGCTGAGGCAGGAGGATTACAGATTTGAGGCTAGTCTCAGCAACTTAGTCAGGCCCTCATCAAGTTAGTGAGACTACTCTTCCAAGACAAAAAATAAAAAGGGCTGGGGTGTAGCTCAGAGGTATAATGACCCTGTATTCAATTACTAGTACTTAAAAAATAAAAATAAAAACTTTAATTGAATTATTATCATTATTATTATTATTATTATTATTATTATTATTATTATTGTGTGTGGTGCTGGCCTCAACCTGTGATCCTTCTATATCAGCTTTACAAGTACTATGATTATTTTTAATTAATTTTCTGTGGTACTGGGGATTGAACCCAGGGGAATTCTGCCTCTGAGCCACACTCCCAGCTCTCCTTTATCTCTTATTTTTGAAACAGGGTCTCACTAAGTTGTGTAAGGCCTCGCTAAGGAGTTTGACCAAGAACCTATGATCCTCCTGCCTCAGCCTCCCAAGTACTAAGATTACAGGAGTGTGCCACCATGCCCATCTTTTTAAGTTAAATTTTTGATTGACACATATTTATACATATTATTTAGTACAATGTGATATTTTGATTCATCTATACATTGAGTAGGGACCAACTCAGAGTAATTAGCATATCCATCACCTTAAATTTTATCATTTACTTATGGTGAGTACATTCAAATTCCTCTCTTCTAACTACTATGGGATATATAATGCATTATTATTAATTGTGTTCACCTTGCCATGCTATAAACACCACAAGTTATTCCACACGTCAAACAATAACATCACACCCATCATTAACCAACCTGTTCCTCTTTCTTTCCTCCCTACTCTCATCAGTTTCATAACCACCTTACACTATAGTCTACTCTCAACTTCTATGAGATCAACATTTGTAGATTCCCCTTAGGAGTGGGATGATATCTTTTAACACAAGTGCAATGTCTTGCGCACAGTAGATATTTCTGTTTCTGCCATTATCAAGGTATGTATTGATTAAAGACATGCTAGCTCCTCTAGCTTGCAAAACTCAAAATGTACAATGGACCAAGCATGGTAGAAGTCTTTTTCTCACTACAGACCATCTGCAAGAAGCATTTATCAGTAGGTGGCTTTATCAGTAGGTGGCTATCCAGCATACAGATTCAAAATGCCCTTGCTCCCTTCTCTGATGTTTTCAGAATCTCCACTCATGGCTTCTAGGGTCACCCTGGGGCTCATCTCCACTCTAGCCGGTGGAAAGGGGAAGGAGTATGGAGGAACACATGCTCCTAGTATAGATGTCTTCTGTTCACAGACCGTAGCTAGAACTCAGTCACAAGGAATGTCCAAACCCAACCACAAGGGATCTAGAAAGGCCATCTGTCTCTGCAAGCCAAGAAGAAAAGTAACCAGAATTGGTGCCTGGGCGACTGGCTCTACCATCAGCTCTATGGTCCAGAGGTGGTTATTCAACAGTTGTGAGCCTTAGTCCTTCGGTGTATATTATGGAAGAAATGATGATAGTTTTTTTGGTTTTTTTTTTGGTACTGGGGATTGAACTCAGGGGCATTCTATCTTGGAGTTAGACCCCCAACCCTATTTTATTTTTTATTTTAAAACAAGGTCTTGCTAAGTTGCTCAGGCTGGCCTCAAATCTGTGATCCTCCTGTCTCAGCCTTGGAAATGATGACATTCTTGTAAGGTGGTTGTAAATATTACATTTTACAACAATGATACAATCTTTTCTATCTGAAAAATAATAAAAAAAGATGGACTAAGCAATCTTTATGTTCCTTTCACAGCTAACTAAAGAGACACACAGCTCCATTCACCAGACATTCCTAAGAAGGCAGAAAAAGGGAATTGTATTGTTTTAGGGGAAATACACACACTTACACATGAATGTATTCTCTATTAATTCATTTATTCATTTAATCAGAAAATTGACTTGACCATACACCTCATTCTCCATGCAATTTGATTCATGTGATTCATGACTAATGGAGGTTTCTACTGAACCATGTGAGTGGACCACACTTGGACTATTTCTTTCTTTTGGTGCTGAGGATGAAACCCAGAGCCTTGTACATTCTAGGCAAGTGCTCTACCACCAGCCCCAAGAGACTTGGACCATTTGTTCACGCTACTGGAACCCTGATAGTCAGGGAGGATGGGGATAGGAGATGCACACTCAGTTTCCTCCTCTTTAAATGTAGACTGACATGTTGAATTGATGCCATGCAAAGCCCCTATAGCTCTAAAGTCTCAGGAATCTAAATGGTAAAGTTTCACCCTGAAAAACAGTGTACAAACCAAGAAGCAACTGCATTCCTGACTCAGTCCACCATTCAATTGTGTTTGTTTTTTTAATAATGAAATAAACTGTAAATCCAAGTAAGAAAATTGAATTAAGTGAGGTCAACATATGTGACAAGCTCTAGGTTCTATTATTGGTTATTCTTAGAATAAACTGAGGTAGTTGTATTCAGGCTGCTATCCAATAGCATAGAAAAAAATATGTATGATTCCAAAATAAACAATTTAGTTGTATTTAAGCCAGTGAGAATTTCTCCTTATATTTATAACACTGATGACAGCGAGGATAATTAACATTTACCAGAGACCTAATGTGTCTCCTTAATATACATGATTTCATTTAATCTTTATAAAAGTCAATAAGTGTGGAAAGGACATATTTTGGGGATCATATTGTGTAGATGGAAAAATTGAGGCTTAAAGTCCACATGCATCATTGAGCTAGTAAAGAAGAAATCAAGCATAGGACACGGCATCCCTGGCTCCAGAGCCAGGATCTTGTCTACAAGAGAACCCTTTGCTGTCATGCCTGGGGGCAGCATTCAAGGTCCTTCTGGCCTTCACCCTCACCTGCTCTGGGAATCCCTTGCTCAACCATCTCTCCGAACTGCAAACACATATGCACCATCTCTGCCACTTGCTTGAAATTTCCCATATGATGCTCTAAATTGCATTGAAAGCACCTCTTCATAGAAGGCATTACACAAAGACTAGCTGATTGACATGAATCTTGCCCCAGCCAGGTATTAATCAACAAAGCTGATTGGCCGGTGGTGAAAATGTAGTGAGGTTAGGGGTCCTGTGATCTGTGCAGTCATTTAGGGATCGGTGTCTTTCCCTCGTGGTCTTCTTTGTCTTCTCCAAGGACTTTGAACTCCTTCTCTGGATCCCCTAAATCCAGTAGAGTGAGAAGGAAAAGGCAGAGTGCATAGAAGGTCCACCTTGGGCTGGAGGTGGAGCATTATCCTGTTTACATCACGTTGGTGAGAACTTACTCCGCTCCCCATCCCAAGGAGGAAAAGCTGGATACTAATGAGCAAAGCCTTTTATACTGCTGAAATTCAGATTCTTCATCTACAATACAAAAATGACAGAACAATTATGAAAACAGTATGCAGAGGTGCTTTATAAATGTTTGTTGATTCTGATCCTTAGTTTGCCATATGAGTAGAAAATCTTCATTTTAGTTTCAGAGTCACTAACCAAAGGGTTTTTTTTTTTTGGAACTGAGTGTTAAAACCTAGGGGTATTCTGCCTCAAAGCTATATCACTAGACCTTTTTAGTTATTTATTTTGAAACTAAGTGGCTAAGGCTGGCCTTGAACCTGCAATCCTCTTGCGTCAACTTCCCAAGGACTGGGATTATAGGCATATGCCATCACACTTGGCTAATGAAAGGGTTTTTTTAAGAGAGCTCAAAGTAAGCTTGGAAGGAAGGGGGATAGAATAGGGGAAAGAGAGAGAAAATGAGACAGAAAGAAGAGTAGACATAGCTAACAAAGCACATTGGTACCGACTGTTTCCATCTGGCCTTTCTCCCTGCTGAATCTCAGTGAAGGTTTCGGGGTGGCAGAGACCAGTTACTCAGAATTCCCACAATGAGTCACAAAAAAGGAGGAGGTAGAAATCATGTTGGTGCTCGTGTCTTCTGCAGGGAATTAAACACAAGACGAGGTCGGAAATGTGCATCAAGCCTATGGGAAGACGGTCACTATTATTATTAGTTTCTCTAAGAACAGTAACACATAGACTCACCCTGAATCCCTGCCCTCCTCACAAGCAGCCCTGACCTAGTTTCCCACATGAATCACTCCCTTTGAAGGCAGACCCAGCCCCCTGCAGAAATTCAGGACCTGCTCCCCCCCACTCCTCCCCTTTGGTTTCATCTTTCACCTGACTCTATCTCCCCAGCATAATGACCTGTTTGGATTCCCTACAAAGGCCAGGTCCTCCTGCACCTTGGGTTTGTAAAGGCAGTTCCCTGAACCTGTGAAGTTCCTCAAGCTCTTTCTCACTTGCTTTTTCTTTCAGGTTCAGCTTGAAGGTCTTCTGTTGCAGGGAGCCTTCCTGCTCTCCCTAGGAGCCGACCTTTTGTGTCCTCCTGGATGGCTCAGTCCCTCTTCCCCCAGAGCTGTTTCCCTTGTACAGGGTGGATTTCCTCATACTGGGAAATTTATTTTTGTTTCTATATCCCTGCGGTATTTATACATTCAGCACATTTGTCAAATAATAATTATCATTTATATAGCTTTTAAATGAACTGATTTATTTAATATCCACATAACCCAATGATATAGGAACTATAATAACTATATTTATAGGTATTATGGGCTATATTATAAAACATAAAAGTATTTTAATAAGGTATTTGTGAAATATATATCATACATTTGCATATATGTTTATATTTAAATATAACTATAACTCTAATTAAAATGAGGAAACAGAATATTTGTTAGCTGTCAAGTTGAAAGTATAAAATTTGAGATTCAAAGTGTTATCTGTTTTGCCAGATATAGTAGCACACACGTGTAATCCCAGAGACTTGGGAGACTGGGGCAAGAGGACCACAAGTTTGAGGCCAGCCTCAGTAACTTAGCAGAACCCTGTCTCAAAACATAAAAAGGGTGGGGGCTCTGGCTCAGTGGTAGAGTGTTCAATCTCCAGTTTAATTCCAAGGTCCGGATATTAACCCTGACATAATGTGAGATATATGAACATCAGGCACAATTTGAATTGTAGTGTCTTCAAGGAAAGAGACACCACACAATGATTAGTTAATATAATCAGTAGGGTTAGTATGCAGAGGAGTACTGAAGGGTGCACTTCTGAGGAGAGCTGCTTTCCTGTCCAGCTCTGAGTGGTGGGTGTCATAGTCAGGTTGGTGACTAGGGGGCAACCCCAGGTAAGTAGAACTTTCTAGAAGCAGATGAAGGAATACCAAGAAGACTGGACAATAAGTCCATAGAGATGAAAATCTCTAGTGAAAGGGGAGGTGCCCCATCACTGCCATAGAATCCTCTCTGTTATGGGACAGCTGTGTCCCCTAAAGTTCCTGTGTGGAAGTCCTAATCCGCAGTACTTCATCATGTGGCTGTATTTGGAGGCAGGGTCTTTATGGAAGTAATTCAAGTACAGTGAGGTCATTAGAGAGGGAGCTCACCAAATGTGAGGAGAGGAAATGAAGACACAGACATGTTTAGATCAGATGAGAACACAGGAAGAAGAGGCCACCCACAAGCCAAGGAGAGAGGTCTCAGAAGGAACCCACCCTGCTGATACCTTTATCTTAGACTTCCAGCTTCCGGAACAGAAAGGAAACACATTTCTGTTTAATCCATCCAGTCTGTGGCAGTTAGTTGGAAAATTTCTAGAAAACTAATAGATATTCCCTCATTCTTCAGCACCATCCAAGCAAGAGAATCAAGCACGTCTGAGAACAAAAATGGCTGACCTAATTTCTTTCAGGGATAGATCCAGGGGGCTTGGATTCATGATTGCTAGATCTGATTTATTCATTAAATATTTATTAGGTGTCAACCGGGGGGCAGGCAGTTCAAACCTGTTCCATTCCATCATGAAGATCACCATCAGGCACAAGACCAGATAGAGCTGAGACGCCCAGAGGTTCCCTAACATCGGATTCCTCCTCCTTTCTTCTTAACAGAATCCTGACTTTTGTGCATTGAACAGTATGATGAATGAACATTTCTTTCCCAGGACCCTGTGTGAACAAGGTAGCTGCTTGACTATATCTGACTGAAGGAATGTCACAGAAGTCCCGGAGCGTAGCATGGTGGACACTGGGAGGCGCCATGCAGATCCTCCCTCAGTGAAGGGCTTGCTGCCCCAGCCTCTGGGAGAGCAGGGAATGTCTGGATTCAGCTGTCACCCCCTCCAGAAATGGCCTCAGCTGTGGAGCACTGCCTTGCCCAAGGTTATGCCCTTTTTGGAGTGGTCCATGACTAGTTCTCAGTGAGGAAGTTTAAAGGCCCAGTCGTCTTGGTTGTGGTTCAGGATTCCGAGAGGAGTCCACTGAGGTGTTTCTAGTATAGACGCTCGGCTTCTTCCTCTGCCCACCCTCTTTCTGTTCCCCTCCTTCCACAGTGTCAATTCTGATGGCATCTCCGAAGAAAAATCTTGCATGCTAACTCCTCATGTAGCTCCTGAGAAGTCTCCAAAAGGATGAGAGTGCTCCAGCTGGAATGAAGCTTTTCCCTGTCTTATCCTTCCTTTACCTTACTGCACACTGGCTGAGGCCTTAGCTGCCATCTTGTAGCCATGAGGCAACGTCAAGAATGGAAGCCACATGCTAAAGTGGTGGGGCGGAAATAGAAGGAGCCAGGATCCCTGCAATTATAAGTCATGCTAATTAGCCTACTTGTCCCATCTTTTTCTGCACACCTTGTTACCTAATGAAAACACAACTCCTGATATCTTTAAACCACTGTTGCGGTTTGTGGGTTTCTGTTAGATGCAGCAAATGTAATTCCCAATTACACAAAGCATTAAACAAATATTGTTATAAATCATATACTGGTGTTCATTTTGAAATGCCTGTCATCAAGGAGAATAAATGTATTTAATGAGAATGCATAATAGGCTATGGACGATGGTGAAGTAAAATTTTCCATGGGGGAGGGGAATGCCTCTTGAAGTTGAAAGGAGTTCAGTTTATTCTAGTTCATTTCTAGCTTATTTTCTGCTCTTCTAATAATTGAGTGTTGGCCACATAGAACAAAGAGGTAGGTAGTGGGTGGATGAGGGGTAGAGGTAGGTAGAGTGACGAGATATTAAGGGACAGACACTTTCAGCTGGCCTCCAGATTCCCCCTCCAGTCTTCACCCTGTTCTGTGCCCAGGGAAGCCAGGCTGGCTGAATACATCGAGAAGAGCCTGCATGAGATCAGATGGAAGGGGAGAAGCACATGGCATATGCATTACCCAGTTCCCTCTCTGGCGTTTTTTTCTGCTCTGGCTGTGTCCCTCCATCAAGTGGCTTCTTTATGTGATTCTCTCCTTCCTGGCTTCAATGACCACTGGTTAATCTGAGGTCTGTGGAATGAGTCCAGGAGATCTGTGAACTTTAATGAAGAAACCAAATAGACATGCTTATAATCACTAATCTTGAACCAAAACCTATCATTTAATTCAACGATCAAGCTAGGCAACCCAGCATACTGAAATTAGTAATGCCTGTGGCTACCATCCTGATTATTTTCATATCACTTCATGGAAATTGCAGATACATCAAAGAATCTCATATGACCAACAGTCCTTTGATATTATACCCACACTAGATCCTGGTAGATTGTCAGCATTACACCCACACTAAATCTTGGTAGGTTGTGTGTTGTTATGAAAGGCTTCTACTAATACTTGACAAACTTATTTTATATATACATTCATTGGATTTTAATATAAATGACTTATATTGTAATTCTAAATATTTTAATAATTTTATAATAATTCTAAATAATTTAATAATTTAAATGCTTTTAAAAATGTCTCAACATAGAACCTTTGGGGTCTCTCAGAATGACAAAAGACTAGAAACCTAGGAAGTAACCAACTTCTTCTCCTGTTCTGTCAGCTGAGTAGAGGTGAATGCACCAGTCACACTAGCCTCAGGGTGCTCCATTCTCTCCTACGATTTTCCTGTATCTTCCTCATCTTTGTAAATCCCTTTATAAATTATCCTAATTTTAGCACACTGTCCGTGTCCTCCGTGGACACTGACTGATTGACCCTGCGAAGGATTTTGACTTTATAGTTGAGAGTGGCACTGGAAACTTGGATGGGTAACTGGATAGCCCTGAGCCTCTGTTTTTCTCATGTGTAACAGGAAGAGAATACTCAACATCCAGGATATTGGTCAGGAAAAATCAATATATGTTTGAATATTGCTTGACACACTGAAATGATTGCATAAGCCATGTCAATTCTGCCTCTTCTTTCTTTCCCTTTATTTTGCTTTCTCTGCTCAGCCAGCTGGTTGGCAGGACCAAAATGAACTTTGACAGCCTCAAGCTCGGGACACGGCGGCGGAGTACAATTGGCACTTGTGTTGTTTCTATACTTAGGACTTCATGGCAGAAGCAGGGAGATCGTGTTTAGTTCCTTCCTCTGTAACTTTTAAATTATAAGTCTAGATTAAGTAAGTTTTCATAAAAGCCCAGAACAATATTTCTAAAACACAGATAACATGTAGACACTCTTTCCAAGAAAAAAGGTTAAGATATTGTGATTCCTCAGCATTGCTCCATTACTTTAATTGCAACATTATTTAAATGTGTACAGATAAATTGGGTATTCACCCTTACGCTTACAGTTCTTGAATGGCTATGAATCAAAAGCAAATTTGCACATTAAGCACAGGAGATGGTATTAAAGTGATAAATAGAAAATATGCTAAAAAGTCATTTTTCTACCCCAAATACATAAAATAAAATGACCCATAATGGCGCTGTAAAATACTCTGTATAGACCAGAAACTGTACAGAGTTCTGTACAGAGGCTTGAGGCAGATGGTATATGTATAATTGATGAACCCTAAACATACCCCAGGGTCCCTGCTTTCACTTGGGAGTGGCTTCAGATACTCTGTCTCAATGCTCAGGATTGGACACTGGAGCAGGAGCAAACTCTAGGGAGCTCTTGATAGTCAAGGGGACTTCGAAAGTGCCAGGGTAGTAGAAACAGATGTCTTCCACCCACCAAACACTCCCCACCATATATACCCATTTATGAGGAACACAGAGGAGGGTCTGTCCCTTGGTGGGAACACTAAATAGAAGCATGACACTTGAGACGCAGTGTAAGCTGGTGACACTCAAAGGAAATAAGAAGTGTCCACGACAGAATACTATCTGCTGACCATCCCAGGGCGTTAGCCATCCGATCTTTGATTTATCGTAGCTGGCAATAGTTAGTACAGCATACTCTCAAGTAGACAATCAGAAACTCCCAAAATGAAAATATCAGTACAAAATCAGGACTCATGAAATATTTAAGAGAGTCAATCTAAACATACGAGACAGAAAACTCAGCCAGCCTAGGTTTTGAGAACCAAGGAAAACAAATTTATATAATAATATAGAGAGACAAGAGATGATATTCCATCCAAATGAAAAGAACCAACTTGATATCTTGGATATATAACATTGTTAAAATAAAAGGTAAACCAGGCATAGTGGCACATGCCTATAATCCTAGTACTTTGGAGGCTGAGACAGCAGTATCGCAGGTTTGAAGCTAACCTCAGCAACTTAGTGAAGGTCTCAGTAACTTAGGAAGATCTTGTTTCTAAATAAAAAGTAAAATAAATAAATAGGGCTGGGGGTGTAGTCTGGAGGTAGAAAGACTCTGGGTTCCATCCCAAGTACCAAAGTAACAGTAACAATAATAATAATAATAATTAATAATAATAATAATAATAATAATAATAATAATATCATCTAAACTTTTACATCAGCAAATGCCCCCATCTTTTTAATTTGTGTGTGTGTGTGTGTGTGTGTGTGTGTATGTGTGTGTGTGTGCGTGGTACTAGGGATTGAACCCAGAGGCATTTTACCTTTGAGCTACAACCCCCAGTCCAATTTTATTTCCTATTTGGAAACGGGGATCTTCCTAGGTTGATGAGAGTCTTACTATTTGCTGTGGCTGTCCTGGAACCTATGATTCTCCTGTCTCAGCCTCCCAAGTACTGGGATTACAGGCATGCGCCACCATGCCTGGCTTTACCCCAGTCTTAAAAGAAAAAATTAATACCTATATAGAATGTCAGCATGTATGGAACTGAGGAGAGAACTAGTATCTGAAAGAGCCACTTGAGAAATTTTCTAAGAACAAAAAGTAACATGTAAGAGGTGAAAGAAAAATTAAGAAACTAGAAGGAGAAATCAGAAATCCTAGGAGGGCTCTAGATGAAAAGAGCCCAGAATAAATAGAAGTAAATAAATAAATAAATCTTAAATCTTAAAAATTAATTAAAAGAAGAAATCAGTTTTCAGATTTAAAGGGACTAATGTATACTGGTAGGAGGAATATAAAGTCATCTACATATAGACATATTGTGGATTAATTTCAGACCACCAAAGGATAAAGAGGAAATTCAAAAGTTTTTTAGATGAGAAAAAATTTAAAGGTTTGCTTACAGAAGAATATAAATCATGTTAACATGTAGCTTCTTATTCACAACATTGAATGTGAGAAGAAAATATAATGGCATCATGACATTCTATACCCAGCCAAACTAATGCTGAATCCAAATGAGAGTAAAAAATAGACATATATCACTGACTTGGACACTTGATTTTCCTTGAATTCTAACTAACTGAAAGAATTACTAGAAATTATACTTGGGAAAAAATAAAATAAATACTAGGGGCAAGATGTGGAGTGAAAGAAGAAAAAAATGAAAGCAATAAAATATATTACTACGAATACCAATGCTTAGCTTATTAAAATACCTGGCTAATAAATTGGAAACAATCTCAACATGATAACTGAAAGTAGACCAAAGAAAAGAGGAAAATACAATTGTAAAAATGTGATTAGATTTCATCCAAATTAGGAAGAAGCTACAGACACCAATTAGCCTAGATACAATGTTTTTTAAAGCCCTAAGCATAAATGCATGCATGTGAAGGATGAACAAAGGGCTTGCCTGAACATTTTGCTGAGACACTTGGCTACACTTCATCCAGGCTTCCACCTCCACAAAGACATGTCCCTATAGGTGAACCCAGACCATAGACTGAATTTTGCTCAAGAAAACACAATGCTACAAGTATAAAAATGAACAGTCCCTACCTATATCACCAAGCCATTTTCATTATTTTCTATTTATCCCTTTCTGTAATTTTCCATTTCTCTACAGATTCCCCACACCCAGTTTCTTTTATTCCTTTTCACCCTTCCTCAAAATCTTCTTCTGCTCCTCTGTTCTCCCTCTAAAACCTCAGCCACCTTTGTCTTAGCTGGAGTTGAAATCAGTTTATACTGGAGTCTCTCTCCCTATTGCAATAGTCTAGACAAAAATCGATTTGACAAGTATCTGGTACTGCTTCTCAGTGACAGTGTTAAGAATATTTAGATAAGAATTAAGAATTAGGATCATAGAAGTAAAACTGCACTTTTGGAGTCCTAGATGATCTTTTCAGGTAGTGTATTCATTAAACGTCTCTGAGCCAACATTGAAGTCAGGAGCTGAAGGACACAAATGAAGTGGACTCCCCAAAAGCTTTAGAAAGAGTACTTCAGGTAGAGGCTGCATCAAATGCAAAGGTTGTAAAAAGTGCCCAGCAGTCTGGAGCAACCGATGGGAAATAAATCTGAAAAATAACAAAGCAAAACAAGAATAAAAAAGTGACTAAGGGGGAGAGTGGTCTGTGGTGAGGTTGGGAGTAAACCGGGAGGCTTATAGATCACTGGGATGCTTATTTTTTGTTTGTTTGTTTGGCTATCCATATTTCTTCCTAGAGCTCTACAATAATTTTGAACCACTACTTTATCTCTCTCCTTGTCCAGCTCTCTCCCCAAACTCCAACTTGAAGAAGGCCAGGATTTCGTCCCACCCTTGGTATTATCCCAGCACTCCATACATTGCCAGCTCTCAATAAATCAACACTTGTTTATTCCTGCTCCTTTATTCTATCCCTCTTCAAACTTGAAAACTCTGCCACATTTGAAATAAAATAGAAAATAGAAGTAGCAAATGTCTTCTTATGATTTCTCAAAGAATCCTTGGGCACTTTAGAAAGAAAGGCTATAGCTACAGACCAGTCCCAGGTTCTATAGGGAGGAAACTCCCCAACATTTGACTTGTCTCTGGCTCTTCAAACCATACCTCACAACCACTACCACCAATATTTCTCTACTTAACGCACAAGGAGCTGAGACCCAAGAAGCTGAAAAACTGGCTCCCAAGTCTAAAACACTAAGCACAGACCTTCCTGAGAAATATGTCCACACCCAGTTCACCACCCCACTGAAGCTGCTCCTGTTAAACTTGAAGATTGACTCATAAAGTTCTATAGCACTTCTCTCCAGGACACAGATGCTATGGGCTAGGGGACAGATAATGGTTGGCAGTTGGTTGACCCACCCAGAGAGGTTTCTGAACGGACTCCCTGTTCCTTTTGATCAAACAACATAGAATGAACTAACACTTAACTTAGTGGGGTTATAGTTTCTTGGAAAAAAGAAGCAGTAGGAGAAGTGACTTCTAGTTTTCTTTAGAAGAGGGCATTTGATGGCATTGTTGACTAGAGTCACTGGACAGGGTACCTGGGGAAATTACTCCCCACCACTACCACCACACACAAATACACATCATGGAGGACAGGGATGTGTGCTTTGAAAACGGGGAGTCTTTTCATATCTTATCCTGGAAATACTCAAAGGTTTTATGATTGGCATAGCTTTGCATTTTGTAGGACAGCCTACTTATTATTATATGAGGGAGAAGTCTTATATTCCTTGATGAAATTTAGAGAAGTAGACAACTTAATTCTTTCCACATGGAGGACAAAAACTGTCTAAATCTTTACATCAGTGAATACCCCCATCTCAATCTATACTGGAGGTGCTGGAAGATTCTGAGCAGAGCAGCTTCTTGCTTGTGATTTTTTTAACACTAGGGATTGAACCTAGGGGCATTCTAACTCTGAGCTACACTACCGTCCCTACTCTATTTTTTTTAATTTGAAACAGGGTCTCACTAAGTCACAGAGGACCACACTAAGTTGCTGAGGCTTGCCAGGAACCTGTGATCCTTCTATGTCAGTTTCTCCAGTGCTGAGATTACAGGCGTGTACCACCATGCCTGGCTCTTGCCTGGGTATTGTGAAAATAAAATACCCAGATGGATGATTCTGACATCTGAGTATAGTCAAAACCATCATTTAAAAAAGGGCAGAATGTGTTTTGACTGTTTTTTTTTTCATGATTCTTTTGAGTTTGGTGTGTATATGTGTGTGTTTGTATGTCTAAGGAGTGAAGGTATGGAGTGTGTTCTGACTTACAATTTAGAGCTCTAAATATGCTTGCTGATTACATGAGATTGAATGGGCAGGAAATAACTCCCCATCTAGGAACTGTCTATCCTTGAGACACTCAACACAGCTATACTTAGGATTTGTAAGCTATTTTTAATGCTAAATAATTTTAGTGACTATTACATTTACCTCCAAGAGTCTAACTCTAGCTTCATGAAAGGCCTCTTTGCTTTGTGGTTAATACTGCTGTCAGATGGAATATCACTGCTGCAATGTGATCAATAACGAAATTATTACTTGTCAATAGGATTTTCTTTCTATGTAGACAAAATCATTGAAACAGAGATATCATAGCCTCTAGTTTATCTGTGAATAGGGAAAAGATGTCTTTACCTGTGGCTCAGAAGGTAGAAAGGGGAGGCTCAGAAGACTTCACAAAAAGTAAACTTAAAACACAAGCAAAACAAACCCCAAAATAGGTAGTCCAATCATAAATGCTAAGATATAAAATGCAAGCTGCATCTTGGAAGCCCATGTCCCTGAACACAGAATGAGGTTTTATGTGTGAGGATAGAAGTGACAGCACTTGGGAAGCATCATTTCTGGAGGGGATACAGCTAAAGAAGGGATGTCATTACTTGTAAATCCCAGTACTTAGGAGGCAGAGACATGAAAATTGCAGATTTGAGGCCAGCCTCAGCCCTTTGAAACTTAGTGAGACCCTATTTCAAAATAAAAAATAAAATAGGGCTGAGTGTAGCTCAGAGGTAGGATGCCCCTGGGTTCAATCCCCAGTACAAAAGAAGAAGGAGAAGAAGAAGAAAGAGGAGGAGGAGGAGGAGGAGGAGGAGGAGGAGGAGGAGGAGGAGGAAGGGGTGTCATGCCTTGGAGATAAACTCATGAAGGAAATCAGCAAGGAAGATAAGATCTCCATGTGAAATAATCTGTCTCTTCACCCTGCCCCCTGCCACCAAAATTATACAGAAAAGAAATTGTACGGAACAGGGAAGAACTGAAAGAAAGGGGGAGATTCTGAACTAGAAACCCTGTTCAGGAAAGAAATAAGAATCAAGAAAAGCAAACCAAATCCATTTAAAACTATAAAAAAGTAGAAAATGATAATACAAGCATTTCTGTTTCTCCTGGAAATTCTTACCAGGAAATACAACCAAAATGCAGAAGAAAACTCTAGAACAACTTTAAAACAACACTCCAAGCTTAGAGAGAAACAAAATGAATGATAGTAGATTGGGGTGGGGAGAAGAGAGAAAAAATAAATCTTGATCTGTAATGAAGATTAAGTTATGATGTATCCAGGAAGAAGATAGATAAAATAAAAACTTACTAGAGAGTATCAAAGAATAATAGGTGAACAGCCAGAAAAAATAAAATAAATAAAACTGACATAAAGAACAAGTTAAAAGGGGTCTGAGGGAAAGTGGTAGAAATGCAAAAGAGTTGTCAAAAGAGGTAACAGTACCTATAACAGCATGCCCCTGGAATCAAATCAAAACAGCAGAATGGAGCTAATATTTCAAACTGTAAGTCCAGGAAATTTCCAGAAGTAGAAGAAAATTACCAGATAAATTTACACATAGTAGAATCCAAAGGGTACTAGGAAAATTGACTGGGTATTGGTGACAGGGAGAATAAGTAATAAAATGAAGAGACTTCAAAGAAAAGGATGAAATTTTTCATCCTTCAAAGAAAAGGATGGACTAACTTGGGCAAGGTAACTTGTTCTTCATTGGACTTCTTGAAAATAGCATTCAAAGCCAATCAACAGTGCAGTGGCCTGCTCTGTTAGTGAATGAGTTTCAATGGTCCAAGACATGGCTGAGAAAACTTTAGCCCTAGGACAGATAAGGCTAATGTGTAGCAAGAATGCAACTTCAAAAATGGAAGGAGCTTCTACTTCTGGAACGATAGAAACACACACTTTTCTGCATTCCTACTGTACATAAAGCTAAAAAAAAATATAGACAGAGCAAACATAAGACTCAGAAAAATGGAGAGAAGAGAAGATCAGCTGTCTAAGGACTCAGGAGCCAACAAATAACAGGAAAGTGAGTTTCTGGGTTTTCTTTTTTGCCTCATATGTCACACATTGGGTACTGGAGAAGCCAACCAGCCAGAAAGCCAGAGACGGCAGACAAAAGAAGCCTTGAGAACAGCCTTCTTTCTGTTGCCAAGTGCCCAGTAACAAGGCAGCCAGCAAGAAAGGAGGCTTTAGACCAAACACCTACTCTAGCCACATATCACAGGAAGAAACTGTAGCTTCACCCCAGCCCCTTCAGAGATGACTGAGTGGGTGACCGTGCTGAAAGCAAAACCCAACGAAACTGCTGATCCGAAAGTCCAATTCCAGTAAAAATCCTCTTCAGGAACAAAGGGGAAACTAAGGCATTCTTACAAGGGATAATTGAGAACATTGTTGTCACTACCCTAAAAGATCTACCCTAAAAGAGATCCTTGAAGGAACTTCTCTAAATAAAATGGTAAGCCAGGCGTGGTGGCACATGCTTGTAATCTCAGTACTTGGGAGGCTGAGATAGGAGGATCACAGGTTCGAGGACAGTATCAGCAAGTAGTGAGACTCTCATCAGCCTAGTGAGACCCTGTTCCCAAATAAGAAATAAAATCGGGCTGGGGGTGTAGCTCAAAGGTAGAATGTCTCTGGCTTCAATCCCCAGTACAATCAATCAATCAATCAATCAATCAATAAATAAATAAATAAATAAATAGTAGACAATGAGAAAAATAAGAGGAGGAATCTTGAAATATCAGAAGGAAAAAATAACAGCAGATAGAGTAAAAATTTGGATGGATACAGCCTATTTTCCTTGTCCTCTTGAGTTTTCTTTGGCGCTCTCTGAAGTGGTTCTCAGAAGCTGAAGGGGAAACTATAAGACAATTGTATTATAAACTGGCAGGCAAGATGTCTACACTTGGCTCAAACTGATAGATTGTCATCACCAGCAGACTGAGACAAGTTATGTATGCATAATGTTGTGCCTGCAGCGACCACTAACAAATTTAAAACAAAGAGACACTGTCAAAACAGCTACCAAAAAAAAAAAAAAAAAAAGAAAAAAAAGAAGAAGAAGCAGCAATTCAAATACTGCTATGTACATACAGAATTATGAGTGCCAATCTCAATAACACATACAAGGAAGGGGAAGGAGCAGGGTGGGACCCAGAGGGAAACTTGCTAAGTGCTGTGTGCATGTCTGTGTCCATCAGTCTCTACTTCATTATGAGGTGTAATTACAATGCACCAATAAACACATATTCCAATAAAAAGAATATTTCAGACAGAAGACACAGCAAGCACAAATGCCATGAGTTGAAAAAGTGTAACATACCCCACCAACATGATACAAAAATTAAACTGCAATTTTAAAAAGCATTCAAATAACATACAGGAAAACAGACAAAAGTAAAGATAATAGAAAAACAGAAGGAACAAACAGTAAAAATATGGCACCCTTGAGCTTTATTATCTCAATAATTGAAGTTAACATCCTCAAAATGGCAAACCAGACACCCCTGGGGACTGGAAATTCCTAATACTCCATGTCAGTGATTTCTATCTGGGTCACTTCTCCAGGTACCTTCTCTGGGTACCCACTTAGATTTGCTTCATCATTTTCTTTATAATTTCTTCCTTTAAGAAAGGAGGTAAAAAAAAAAAAAAGAAAGGAGGTGCCTAACCCTATATAAAAGAGTTATCCCTAGCACTGAAATATAAAATAGCAATCTCCATTGCACTTATCATCATTTAACATATGCCATGTACTAGTCAGCTCTGGTTGCTGTAACAAAATACCACAGACTGGATGGCTTAAACAACAGAAATGTATTTCTCACAGTTCTGAAGGTTATAAGTTCCAGAACAAGTTCTTCCAGTCCTTTGTTCCTGACAAGAACTCCTTTCCTGGAGTGTAGATGGCCATCATCATATGGCAATTTTCATATGATCCTTCCTTAGGAGCATGCTCTGAGTTTCTCCTTTTATAAGAACACTAGTCCTTACAGGATGATGATTATGATCACCCTTAAGATATCATTTAACCATGATTATTCTAAATGCTTTATCTCCAACTACAGTCACATTGGGAGTTAGGATGTCCACAGAGGAAATTTGGGGAAAGAAATTTGGAATTTAATCTACAGCATGGCATATTTGTTTGTCATCTACCTAATGTGGGCTGCATGAGAGCAAAAACACACCTTTTTTTTTTCCCCTGTTCACTCCTGTATCTCCTCTGCCTCAAATATGACTGGACATAATCAGAAGGGGAAAAAATTGTGCATTAATGAATACAAGAAAAAAAAGATAGCTGGATGACCTTGGGTGTGTTCTGGCATTTGTTCATCTTCCTGTTTTTTATTTGTAAAAAAACAAAATAGAAGGGGATGATATGTAAAACTGTCTTGTAGTTTTGTTTAAAAGTTAAATAAAATAATTTATGCAAAGTGCTTGGTATTGTTCCTGGCATAAAATGTTTGTGAAATCAATCAGTTATTGCTGTTATCATTGTTACTAATCTTGTGATTATGTTGAGGCTAATTCTCAACTGTGCTCCATCCAAAGCTGGGCAAGATGGAGACGGGAGAGAGTTGGCCCAGCATGATCTAGAAGGATTTCAGTTATTGCTTCTGCAAGATATCAGATGTAGGTGCTCTTATTTTTTTTCCTTCTTAGTTTGTACTTTGATATGAAATTTGAGATATTTATCTGGCTTCAGAACAAAGAGACCCTTGGTTTTATAGCCTATGTAGGTAGTTAATATCCTGCACCACCATCCTGTTTCAGGTTTTATAATGTCACTGCTATCTGACCTTTACACTGTTCTCTGTTTCTATGAGATGTTGGGAAACCTTTGAATTTGGGGGAAGAAGGAGATGGGAGCTTTGATTCAGTTTCTTCACCTCACCTGGGAAGACCTGGGTAGTTCTTGGTTCATCCCACTACACAGTCTACAGCCAGGCACTCCTGGGGGCACAGACCCCTCAGAGGAAGAAAACCAAGTGTGTACTCATGTCCACCTCTCAGACCTAGTCAGTTGCCTCTCACTCTTCTCTTTATTTCAATTTCATCCTAGAAAAAGGAAAGACTCGCCCCGTGTCCCTGTCACTTCTGCTCTGCCCTCTAATCCTCACGGATCCACACAGACACCTCCTGGAATTCTTGGCCAAAACTGAGTCCTGGGTGAATCTAGACTCTTTGAGCTTTAGTCTTGAGGAATGATTGATCCTTGCGGAAAAGCAGATGAGATTTGTGTTTGCACATGTCGCCCACCATTCCAGCAGAAGTCAGCATACACCGTCATGCTAGGGGTGTGGGATGGAGATTACCAGCTGCACCTGCTGACAAAACATCTTCAAAATACCTTTGTGGAACATTCAGGTCCACTGTGTCTATTCCATTCATCTACTTCAAAGGGTACGTCTACTTCTCTGAACTACAAGACGTCCAGAGTTCTAGACTGAAATCTGTCCTGTCTACTCAGACAGACACGTGATATGCTCAATGTGAGATCCCAAAGTTTCTTTGACATCCACCCACCTGAGTCCCTGCCTCTGCTTCTGGAAATGGATTTTTTTTTTCAGTACGGAGGATGGAACCCAGGGACATTCTACCTCTGAACTACACCCCCCAGCCCTATTTTTTATTCTTTATTTTGAAACAGGATCTCACTAAGTTGCAGAGAGCTTCACTAAGTACCCGAGGATGGCCATGAACCTGCGATTCTCCTGTCTTAGCCTCCCAAGTACTGGGATTACAAGTGTACACCACCACACTTGGCTGAAATGGCAATATTCATAAAGCAATAGCTACTTTCTGATGACAGCAGTCCTTGAACAGGACCTTAAAATATAAACAACAGAAAACAAACCACATCTGAAAAATCAGATTACTACCGCTATTACTTCAGCCTGCCAGGAGATGGGGCCGCATCTATTTTTCTGTATTCTTTTGCAAGCTTCTGATATTGTAGAGGAGAACCTATGTCTTGAGTTCATGCAACGAAGAAGTGTAAGCTTTCTTTTTGAAGCTCGCTTGCCCTTCATTTCTTCCTTCTTTCCTTCCTCTTACTCACTTGTTTCTTTTCTTCTTTCTTTTTTTCTTTTTTTTTTCTCTCTCTCTCTTTCTTTCTCACTGTGTATTCTTGGAGATCTATTAGAGAATTTATCCCTTTCTCTTTTCATTTTTAAGTACTTGTAATGACAGCTTCTCAAGCTGGGCTTTGAAAATGAATAAAATAGAAGCCATGACCCTTTCACTGGGGTGTCATTTCCTCCATTTTTTTTAACCCAGAAAAATAGAAGTATAATAGCATCTGCTATACATGTTTGCTAGAGCCTTATTTCCAGCCACTAAAAGCCTCAGAAGGAAGGTGAAACACCAGCCAACCAAGAGGTATTATCTATCCTCAGAACCCACCCAGGACATCATCATCATACCACTCCCACAACAGGAGGTAAAATCACAAAAGCTAGGGAAGGCAGAGGCCATTCGTGAATGTGCTGGGGAAAAGGGAAGACCTCTGAAGAATGAACAAGAGGACATAAAAAATAGGAAAGAACAGGAGAAAAATAGCATGTCTTATTTCTTTAAGTTTTATAATTTACTGTTTTCATCCTCTGAAATGCTCTACTGTGTGTGTATCTTCTTCTTTTAATAAAGGCCTAATTTCCCCTTCATTCAATTTCTCTGCCCCAGTTCAAAAAAAAAAAAATACTGATAGGAATCAAGTCCAGTGATAATTTCCATGACAATATCAAGAGTTTCAAAATCAAGCTCCCCACGTCTGAGTGAAATTATGTTCTGTCTCCTGGAAAATCATGGAGCAGATTCTGCTAAATTCTAATCTGGTTCCTAATCAAGGCACCAGCACACAGAGAACCCTTGTTACTAGAAGGGAAAAATCTTCTGATGCGTTGTGTTGGATGGTTGGACCAGCCTCTTTCAGACATCTTGGCAGCACTGGATACAAGAACTTTACAGATTTAATTGACCAGTTTAGTTCATGATGAAGATTCAAAAGCAAATGGTCTGGCTATGGCTAAATCTCACTTGTCTTGGAACCACCCCCAGGAGATACTCAGTTCCTTTCTGAGCAGAAATTGCCAGTTGGTTCATGGTCATGTTTTGTTTGTTTGTTTGTTTGTTTTGCTTAAGAGATGACTCTCTGGTGTTTCTTAGAGTCAGTAAAGTCCTGCATTTGTGCAGTTACATATAAGATATCTACTGGCTAGGGACACATGTCCTGCGTATCTGAATTTGTGGGTTAGCTTAGGGAAGATTCTTTTGGGCTCAGTTCAGTACTAAGTTCTAAGTCAAGTTGTGCTCTGCTGGAGAGGTCAGAGGTTAAAATGCTGGAGAGATCAGAGGTCAGAATGCTAAAGCTTTGGATGGTCACACCTAGATAAACCCCTGCAAGCCCAGTTTTCTGCCAGTCTCCAAACAATGCAGTCAGAGAGATAAAAGCACTCACCAGTCATGGCTATTATATATATATATCCCTACCCAAACTTTCTGATGGCATGAAAGTTGACCAGCTGGCTGAGTCACCTTCACCAAACAGTTCTGCAAAGGTCCCTATGCTTTTTTGTCATTTGCACCATCTTCTTTTCACAAAGCAGGCAAAAGGGGCAAGAACAGAGGATGCTCCATCTCCTAATCTTACTCCTTAGACAAAAGGCAATGCAGTGAAGTCACACTGACTTCGACTCATGTCTCAACTTTTTTTTTTTTTTTTTTTGCGGTACTGGGGATTGAGCTCAGGGGCATTCTACCTCCGAGCTTTACCCCCACCCCTATTTTTTATTCTTTATTTTGAAACAGGGTCTCACTAAGTTGCAGAGTGCCTCACTAGGTAGTTGAGGCTGGCCACGAACCCAGATCCTCCAGTCTCAGCCTCCCGAATGCTGGGATTACAAGTGTGCGCCACCACGCCCGGGTTCATGTCTCAACTTTATCCACCACTTCCTTAATACAAGATTTTACCTTTTCCTATAAAATGGTGACAATCAGAATATCTGCAGTCAGCACAGTGCATGACACACGGTAAGGACTAGATACACATCAGCCATCATTCTCCTCATCCTCCTCAGCAGACAGAAAATTGAAAAGGTGGATGAGACTTTATAAGCAATCTGTTCCGGTGGTTTCCAAATACTTTGAAGCCATAGAGAACACTCTGTAGAAATGAAATGGTGAGCAGAAATGTAAACCTGTGGATGCATCCAAGAGGAGCATATCTGAAGAAGTAGGAGAACCCGGGAGATGGGTGATTTGGTGTTTGGCCCTCCTTCCTTTCCCTCTGCCCTGCAGCACTCCTGGAGAGGTCTCAGGAACCCTAAGACTTCCAGAAACCACTCATCCAACCCTAACCTGTATTTAAAGTAACAGACTCGGAGAAGAAAGCAATCCATACCTGGCTAGATAGCTAGAAAATAGCTTTGGTTGAATTGATAGTTTTTATTGCATATCCTTTAACTAGACAGTAGAGATAAAATGAGCTATATAGATCTCCATCTACTCTATTTTTTCTGACTCTAACATCAAGTATATAATCTTAATACAAGCAAAATATTTTTATTCAAAATCACCTGAAAGATTAAAGATATTTTGTCATGGTCGATCTAAGATCCCTTGAATGTTATGAGCTATTTGAGACCAGACAGCTTGGTAGAAGTGATGACTAAGGCATCTTTGGCTTAGAATCAAATGCATGGTCCAGACGATCTACTAGGACTCAGAAAGTACTAATAATCTGGACAGGTTCATGGAGCAAGCTTTGTGAAAGATATTGTACCCCTGAAGGAAGGCTAGAATTTCACATATGGAGACAGAGATGAAGAACATTCACTATAGAAAGATCTCTGTTGGCAAAGGTCTGGAATCTTGTGGAAAGCTGAAGATACAATGACTACTCAATTGGTTTGGTAGGATACTAGGATTCTAGCAGAGAATTTGAATAGCTAACATTGAAAAGACTGGGGAAAGGGATGGACTTCACCCAATAGACCACTCTTAGAGATCCTAAGCATGGAGAAGCTGATGTGTAGAGTCATGTTCCAGGAAGAATAATCAAGCCCTAAGTATAGGATGCAGCGAGGAATCAGGGAAACCAATTAGGAAGCAATTACAAGAGTCAGACATGACATCATGAAGGCCTGGACATGTGGGGTGGCTATGAAACCAGAAGGAAGGGGGCGTGTGTAAAGACGGACGCAGAGGAAGAAACAACAAACTTCGGTGACTCAGCGGATGGTGTGGGAGAGAAAGGACCTGAGGATGAAGGCAAGATGTGAAGCCGGGTGGCCAGCTGGTGGGATGAAAGCCGGAGTCCATAAAGAGGAGCACGTAAGAGGAGCCAGCTGGGTCCCTGACTGGTTGAGTTTGCAGGGATGCTGGGATGTTAGGCAGACCTAGAGGCTGTACACGGTGTCGTGGTTAAGATCGCGCCTCAGGATGCAGACTTCAGGCTTCTATCAATTTCACTGCCCCTAGCTGTGTGCTTTGGAAAAATCATTTCATCTCTCTTCAGCTGCTTCCAATAGTTTTGAGAATGAACTCAGACAAGGAACATAAAGTGCACAGCACAGTGACTGATATTTAGTAAGTGCTCTCTCTCTCTCTCGCTCTCTCTCTCTCTCTCTCTCTCTCTCTCTCTCTCTCATCTGTATGATTCTTGGAAGTAGGAATCAAATCATTCAGATTTAGCAAAGAATAAAGATAAAGATCTAAATCATTTCAGAGGTGGTAATTGAAGATGTTAGTTATCTTAAAATGAGAGAGATGACTAAGATGACAGATCTCTAAATTGCATATTTAGAGATATTTAGATATTTACTCTTGACAAGGGTTTTACAAAGTAAGAAAACAGAACACTCCCCAGTACCAGGGGGTGGGGAGGGGAAGACGGAGAAGGAGGAAAAAAGGGAAGGAAGGAAAAGCAGTATGTAATGTCGTAAAGTTCCTTAAACTTTATAACTAAACAAATTCCTTCTTTCTTTTTTTTTTTTTTTTTTTGGTACTACTGTGGACTGAACTCAAGGGAATTCTACATCTTAGCTACACCCCCAGCATGATTTTATCTTTTATTTGGAAACAGGGTCCTGCTAAGTTTCCAAGGCTGACCTTAAACCTGCAATCCTCCTGTCTCAGCTTCCCCAGTATTGGAAATGTGTGCCATTGCGCCTGGCCAGATCTTTTATTTGTTTGCTTTTCTAAGAACTCTCCTGAACCCCAGTGACACATTCAACTTATGTCCTTCGTGTGAGCAATTCAAAACCACCATGTTGGCAAGGTGAAGGGATAGCAGAAGGAGTATGCATCTCCCTGAGCATCACATCACCAATAAAACCCCAAAAACAGGGAGGAGGGGAAGCCCGAGGGTCAGAGATGTAGAAGGACAAGCAGCATGCACAACGCCAGCTCACAGACCAGAAGAAAGAGTGGAGACACATAGCAAACATGGGGGGAGAAAGCAAAGCAGGACCATAAGGCACCTAACCCAAAGCAGCCATCCAACCATCGCTCCACAGTGTCCGCCGTCTTCGACATTTACATGAAGCAAGCCTCACTTAGGACTGCCGCAGAGTGACCTTCCTGACACCCTTGGGGACCCAGGTGATGCTCTTAAGAACACCTTGATTTCTAGGTTTGGGAGACCCCAGGAAAAATGATTTGAGTGTAAATGTTCTACGTGAAAAATGATCAGGGTGTGATTATCTATTAATTGGATACCAGATTAGAAGCCCTGGACATCCTCTTAGGTCACCACTGTCACCTGGTGTAGGGCCCTAGGTGGAGCCAGGGATATCCATCAGCCCTTACCATAACTAACCAGCACGTATTAATTCTGTGATATTCACCATTTTTCAGGTATTTGCTATAAAAATGACAATACAACAGAAATCACAAAAATATAACTTCTATTATTCATGTTTCTAAAAATAAAAGGTTATTAAAGCCCTTTACATATGATTGAGAATTTGATTTTTTTTTTTTTTTTTTTTGCGGTACTGGGGATTGAACTCAGGGGCATTCTACCTCCAAGCTATACCCCCAGCCCTATTTTTTATTCTTTATTTTGAAACAGAGTCTCACTAAGTTGTGGAGTGCCTCACTAAGTAGCTGGCAGAGAACCCGGATCCTCGGGTCTCAGCCTCCCAAATGCTGAGATTATAAGCGTGCGCCACCACGCCCGGCTGTGAGAATATGATTTTTTTTTTTTTTTTCATGAGTGAGCTCAAATTTCACCTCATAGGTCATGGGTTTTAAAACCCTAGCCAGATGCAGTGGTGCAGGCCTGAAATTCTGGTACTTAGAAGGCTGAGACAAGAGGATTACAAGTTCAAGACTAGCACTTAGCAACTTAGCAAGATCCTGTTTCAAAATGAAAAATAAAATCAGGCTGGGGTTGTAGCTCAGAAGTAGAATGATGCTCCTGGATTCAATCCCTAGTACCAATTGTCCCCCCCAAAACAAACAAAATAAACACCTCAAATATCTGAAGTTTTGGTCCAAGAGGAAGATCTTGTCCTAGGCTGGGTTTCAGAAAACTCATCTTCGGATCCACCTTTCTGGTTCTGTGACCCTGAGCTGTAAACAGCTCATCTGAGCCACAGTCTTCCCCATGATACAAGCAAAGGAAAATACACTTCTTGTGTCTTGCCTAGGCTTGCGATGAGAAGCAAAGGAAATAAAAGGGTTGAGTGTAACCTAGTACATAAATGTACTGATTAGGAATAGAATATACATGGCCATTCATTTCTAAATCCCTCCTTAAACTCTGCTAGTCCTTATTACAGCTGGGTATTGCAACTAAACTTCTACCTGTGAAAGCACTTCTGTCAAAGGCTCAAAACAACACGAGTGCAGTGAATGACAGATTCAAGTTGGTTCCTTCAAGATATGATAGGCTATGCTGGGAAAAAACCAGGGACCTTAAAACAACAGGGGTCTATTTCTTGCTCACTTTGTCTGTTGACTCCTGGAGCAGCCAGCACCTCCACCCCACTGGTAGCCGTGCTCCGAGAAACTTCTTCTGTAATTGGATGCACAGCTGGAAATGACATCTCTCACTTTCATCCACAATTTATGGGTCAGAACTGACCAGATGGTCCTCCCCAAGCCTCGCTGAGTCCGGGAAGGTCACCCTTCCTGGAAGGCAGAGAACTGAGAATCTTTGGAGGCAGTACTGTCAACTGCCATGTGTATTTGGTCTGCACAGGTGCCGCATGGACTCTGCTTGTGTTGATTGGGTATAACAGGCATTCAGTGACCGCCTCCTGGAATAGCCCAGTAAAGATATAAAGTCTTAGACAAGTTCCCCATCCTCAAGAACCACACTAGCAATGTGCATTGCCTGTTTCTGGGAGCTTTAACTGGCCACTTTGCACAGCCCGATGGGAGAGGGGTGCATTTTTGGGGGGACAGGCAAGTCCTACTGGACCAGTTGTCAATAAAGAGAATGGGGAACAAAGGTGTTCTGGACAATCAAGAACAGTGTGAAGTAAGACCCGGAGAAGCCAGGTGTGGGGTCCTCTGGGCACCGTCTGCCGCTGGAACATCTAATATGAGGCAGTGTTGTAGGAAGGAGAGAGTCCAGGTGGATGGAGGACCATTTAGGAGGTCGTGACAGCGTGGGTGGAGTTCTCTCAGCTGGCTCTTGCGCTCTGTTAGAAATAAATTTTCATGGTGTTGTAAGAAAACACGTGTTCGACAAAGGTTCAGCAAGGCGATTTTTGCAAAAAGGGTGTGACACTAACAAAACTTTGGTGAGCAAGCACACTGAGCAGGAAGTCCACCCAGTTTTCATCCCTAAAGCAACCCCTCCCTTCCCTGGCATTCTGTTCTAGATGAATTAGCCAACCACATAAGACTGAGACCAGGCTCTCACCAACAAGAGTACTACTGTGCAGAACTCTGCTTTAGGGATGAAAACTGGGTCCCCCAGCTCCTACATATTATGTCCCCGTGCCGATGCCCTGCTCCGGGGAGCTCTGAACAGTCAGAACTGAAGGCCAGCCTTCCGAGGTTCTCTCAGCTGGCTCTTGTGCTCTGTCAGAAATAAATTTTCATGGTGTTGTAAGAAAAGACGTGTACAACAAAGGCTCAGCAAGATGATTTTTGCAAAAAGGGTGTGACCTCTTTGGGCAAGTCTAGCCCCCCTACCCAATGGTTGTGTTACCTGGACAAGGGATTTGCTCTCTCTGTGCTTTAGTTTCTCCATCTTTGAAAAGGGAATGCCAATAGGTAACTTGTATGTTTGAGATCCACCGAATTCATTTGTACAGAGAACCGAGGGCAGGTGGTGTCTCGCTGGGGCTGCAGAAGTAAGGACCACATTTGTAGGGGGCTGGGATAGGGGCTCCTGCCTCTCCCAGCCACGGCCTAGCCTGCTTGCCAACTGAAATGTCAATCTGGGTGGCTCCTGTCTGAAGTCCCCGCAGACAGTGTACCCTCTGCACCCACAGGGGACCTGAGAAGTGTCCCTCTCCTTTGCCTCGCCAGAGAACTTCCTTTCATGGCCAGCAACTGGCAGAGGGTGGGTGGGCTTTGAGTAGCAGGCCATTTTCTGCTGACTCACCCTGGGGGGCCTCCCCTGGTGGGAGTGACTGAGTTCCTAGGAGGAGGAGCCGCTCCTGGGGCTGATTCTGCTAGAGGGGTTCCCTGGGGAGCCTGGTAGCTTTTTATTTGGGGGATCAAAAGCCTCGCATGAAACAATAGAGGTTGTTTTATGGGTATGATGGGCTGTTTGCCAAAGCTTGGCCTGCCAGAGCATGCCAACAGAGGAGAGACTGCCGCCGCTGGGTTTCCTGCCATGAATTTGCCTCAGCCATCCACACGGGAGGCGGGAGAGCCTAGGAGGGCCTCGGTTCTGATCTCATTTTTACCGCCTAACAATGATGCACCCTTCGGTGAAGATCTGGAGTCTCTGATTTGCTTCCACAGCTGGGCACGCAGAGTAATAATAATTGTTGACATCTCTGAGCATTTGCTATATGCCAGGCTCCTAGCCAAGCTTTCCAAATACCCTCCCATTCAGCCTTTACCAATTGGTGACCTAGCTTCTCTTATTATTCCTATTTAACCTGTGAGGACAGCAACTCTCTGAGAGGTTAAGTCCCTTCTATGAGGTCATCTACAGGATTAGGTGGCAGAGAAAACCTTCTGATGCCAGGGCCTATTCTCCCAAGGGTCTACCTGGGGGGAGGGATGGGAGGATTGTTGGGGACATGGGCAGCAGTGAGTCTCACCCACAGAGGTGTGTGTTATTGCTATTATAGGTGCCATTGCTATTATTGGTGTCATTACTATTATTTATTCCTTTAAAACAAGCAAAAGAACACTACAGCATAACAATGTTTTTTTTTTTTTTGTCCTAGAGGGTGGATGAGCAGAGACCCCAGGGCCATGAACACACCCTGACCTTATACTCTACCCTGCTAATATTTGCTTTTGAACTGTCTCAGGCTGCCCTGATTTTGAAGCCAAACGACTTTCAGTCTCTAGATCCTTGCTTCTTGGTTTAGGACTCAATGGCGTGCATAGGTTAGAGAAATTTTCACAAATTCCAGATGGACTTGCCACATTGAAAATGCTGCTGACAAGTATGGAGCACCTACTTTCTGAACCCCATGTGGAGCGCACATCCTACTCTGAGAGAGTAAGAACTTTCCCGAAGCCATCCGGAACTGGGCCAACTTGCTTGCTGGTTCAGGACCCAGTAATACCAGAGCTCCTCCATGTGGCTTTTAAAGTATCCAAGGAGAGAGACTCCCTCCCCTCCTCTTGATTCCCTGCTGGCCCATGGAGAACTGGCCCCGGCTGCTATTCTTCACTTGGTCACACAATCAAATTACCCAGCAAGCAAGTGCTGACAAGGCCTGTCACTACACAAAATTAATTTAAAAAAAAGGAAGTGACCTGGTTCTCTGTGGCTGTTACTTCGGGGACTCAGAGCCTGTCCTTCCCCTTGCAGAGTGGAGGGGAGTTGCCCAGGACGAACTCAGTTCACTCTGCGAGCCACAGGGAGACCTGCTGGCGGCATCTGCAGGGTGCAGCCCGGGACCTCCCTGCCATTTGGGCTCCTGTCCCTGTCGCCGTCGAGCCCATTAATCTTCAACTTCGCGGGGCCGGGAGTTTTCTTGTTCTGTTTTGTTCAGCAAGGCGTTCAAGATTCCTTCACAGAAATCTGTGATGGGGCAGGGAAAATGCTCTGTGAATTATGTCCTTGTGAAGTTACCATCTGGCCAGTATTCATCTTGCTTAACAAAATACCGAGGATACCCTTCAGCACAGATGCTGCGGGGCCAGGATGCGGTACACAAGTGACCGCAGCCATAAACCAACGTGCAATCAAGTGTAATTAATGCACCTGGTGCCCGCTGCGCAGCTCCGCTCCCGCAGCTTCACCTTGGCCGGCTTTCCTTTTTCATATGTGGCTTTTGTCAGTGTGTGTGTGTGTGTGTGTGTGTGTGTGTGTGTGTGTGTGTTTTCTTTTAATATTCTTTTAGGGTTGGGGGCGAGGTGTGCAACTTATATTTGCCTCAGTGTCTCCAGCAGCAAAGAAGTTATCATCAAGTCCCAGGGCTGGTGCAGACTGGAGGGTTTGTGTGCGGCCAAGAAGCTGCACCCCAAGCAAACAATGCAATACTGAGCAGCATTCTGTGTCTTG
Source organism: Graphiurus murinus (assembly GCA_004027655.1). NCBI lineage: Eukaryota > Metazoa > Chordata > Mammalia > Rodentia > Gliridae > Graphiurus > Graphiurus murinus. The sequence goes on from PVLC010003753.1 coordinate 80,611, forward strand.
AAAAGGCAATTGTCCCATTGTCCCCAGCGTCTGGAACCTGGTATTCTGTTGCTTTTGACAGCCAGGCCCAGCTACTGGTCTGTGTGTGCTTTTGCAACAAATAGAAGATGCAAAGGTGTCCCAAGCTTAAAAGAAGATGAGATAAAAACACAAAACAGTCCACCGTGACTTCTCTATCAGAAGAATTTCACAGTCAGTCTCCTTCTACACCTGTCCTAGTGTGTTAAAGTGGGGATGGGGAGGCATCCTGCCTCTGTGGAATTGAAATTCAGGAAGCTGCGAGCTCTTGCATTGGACAGAGACCAGCAAGTGTTGGCAGGTGGGGAGGGGATGGTGAATAAAAGCGGCAGAAGCTGTGAATAGTGACATCGATGGCTGCCCGGGCCCCAGCACCGCCCCTAGCTCTGGAGCCCTGTAAAGGAGAGACGGGGGGCCTCATCTGGGGTTCTGGACACAAGGGAAAGAGACATGATCCCTTTGCAGTGTGGAGGGGAGATGGGCTGTTTCCACGATGACCCCGCTGTGGAGCACCACGTTCATCCTCCTGTGTCACTTCTACTTGGAATTAGCAAAATCGCAGGCAGCAGTTAATGGTTTCAAGGGCCCTTGAGTGGCATTAGGGGCTTGTTGCCGCCTGTCTCCCAACTCCTGGATGAATGACTCCCGATTGTCTCCTATCAAATTAAAGCTCCTTATCATAGGCTGTAGCATCCTCCACTAATTGGTTCCTGCTTACCTAATTCATCTTTTATTCCGGAGCACCTTGTCCCATGCCTGAGAACCATCTCCAAAGCCTTCTAATTGCCGGCTTTCTTCAAATCAATTCCATTCAACAGATGTGCCTTGGATTTCTTCTCCAGAGCCAGGCCCCGATAGAAGGGGAGGTAGTCGGATAAATTAATTGATGTCACCAGCCCTACAATAGAGAAGACTGTTCATTGTGTCTGGGAGAGAGGCAATAGTTGGAGTCTTGGTCCAAAACTTAGGCGCTGAATCGTCTTGGGCAAGTTACTTAAACTCTCCAAGCTGGGCACGGTGGCATATATCTGCAATCCCAGTATTTGAAAAGCTGAGACAGGAGGATTTCAGGTGCCAGGCCAGACTTAGCAATTTAGCAATACCCTGTTTCAAAACAAAAAGGGCTGGGGATGTAGATTGGAGGTAGATGTCTCTGGGTTCACTCTCCAGTACCACTAAGTAAACAAATAAATGAATAAATAAGTTAATTAATTAATTAAAGAACTAACCAACCAAAAAAACTCCAAGTCTCTGCTCTAGAAGCTGGGGGGTAAAATAGGGAAAATTATGCAGAATTACTGCAAGAATTCACTGATATTTTATCTATATATCTATCATCTATCCCCTACATCTCTCTATATTTTACATACATCTTTCACAAATAAATATTTCATGTATTTATCTTCTGCAAGAACCCATCATCATTTTTACTGGATTCAGATGGGACATGAGAGCGGGCTAGACTTCCCTGCCTACAGAAATCTGCAGAGTCTTCCTAGAAGAAAAGAGACTGGAGCCAAGTTTTTCTTCTTCAGTAGACACGAGAGCAAAGGGCAGTTCGAGTGCACGGATCTACCTGTGAACCCACAGAGGCAGGAACCAGACAGGCGTGCTCTAGGCACAAAAAGTACCTCTGTGGAGGGTGTGGAGGCTGGCCCTAGAGGCAGGGTACATGGCTTTCAAGGCCCCCTGTCCCTCATGGATGGGCTACATCAAGAATGTCTCTCCACCTTTAGTGCACTGGGTCCTGTCTGTGGTCCTTCTCAATACTTTCCAGACTCATTTTTTCTGTTCTGCTTTAACTGCTTCCAAGATCAGGGAAGGCCCCAGCACCACTCAGGCCTGGGCAAACATCATCTGCCACCTTGTTTGTGCTTCGCTCGGAGAATGTTCCAGCATGGGGACCTCATCTGGGATTTCCCCGTGACCACACTTCAACAGGCTTCTGCCTACCGAGAAAGATTCATCGATGCTGTTGCTTCACCAGGTAGACTGTTAATTAGCAGATGAGAGAAGGACAGGGAGGAAGAGGCTCCGAGATAGGCAAGCAGGACCCAGATAGGCATCTGACACCCTTTTTCCAGTGACCTCAGATGAGTCATTACCCTCTTTGATCCTAACTTCTTGTGTCACCTACAAGGACCTCCTGTTCCCAAGGAAGTCCTGAGAAGTAGGGAGGAGGCTCAGGCAGGGACTTGAGAGAAGGGTGCAACCTAAAGAGAACCTTATTTCCCTAACAGAAAGAGCCTGTTGGGTTTATGGGGGTTCATTTGCCTGGAAGGGCTTGGAGTCCCTACAGCTGCACACCTTCCCTCTCCTGCCCAAGCAGAGCCCTGTCTGGAGGCCTCTTCACCAGCCACAGGGCACTGATGTCACCCTTTGGTCCCTGTTTATCAGAAGGTGGGGTGTGCAATGCTAACTAGCACAGCTCTGGTGTGAACCCTCGTAAAACTCTGGGAGGAGGGAGTCTTGGCTTGGAGAAATTGACATTTGTCCAAGTCTTTCTGCTGGTAAGTGCCTGAGCTGGGATTGAAATTGAGCTCAGTACTCTGTCTACCAACCCATCCAGAGGAGATGTCTGCCATGCTCCATGACGCCTCAAGAGAAAAAGAGAAAGAAGCATGCCACATCAGGGACCTCATGGAGAAAAGTCTAAGGATTGGATCTTGCAAGTTCCAAACTCGAAAGCTGTGGAGAAGAGATATCACCAAGGACTGGCATCCCAGACGTGATCCTGGGGAGTGGGAGGGGAATGCCCTCTATGGAGTATAGAGTTGGAGGTATGATCTTAAAATTTAGATCACCTAGCCAGCCGTGGTACCTTATTTCTGTAATCTCAGTACTCAAGAGGCTGAGACAGGAGGATCACAGGTTCAAGGCCAGCCTCAGCAACTTAGCAAGAACTTGTTTAAAAATAAAAAAGGAAAATAGGGCTGAGGCTGTAGTTCAGAGATAGAATGCCAAAGGAGTCAATCCCTAATACATACACACACATACACACACACACACACCACCACCACCACCACCACCACCACAACAACAACAACAAAAATAAAAAAGGAAGAAAGAGAGGAAGGGAGAAAGGAAGGAGAGGGAGAGAGGAAGGAAGGAAGGAAAGAAGGAAAGAAAAGTAAAGAAGAAAAGAAAGAAAAAAGAAGTTTAGACCACCAGTTAGCCAGGGACATTCAAGGCAGGGCATGGCTGGGTTCCTGTGATTTCTGAGTGTTTAGCATCACTCAGAAAATCCTTAGGGAGCAGCTGCTGGGTGCAAGCCCCAAAGATACATAGAGCACTTTCTGTGTGCAATGGACGAAGAGGAGGAAGGCAGGGCTCCTGGCTGGCATAATGTGTTCTCTTCTTAATTATGTCCATGTGTCAGGGAGGCACCTGTGCTCTATCAGTCTGATTCCAGAAAGTCTGGCTGGTCACACCCACTTCAGGAGTCCAGGCATCTGCAGTGTCTCCATTGTCCCATTGTGTGCCCATCCTCCGGTGCAGGACTGCCCTGGGAGGGGCTGCCAGGTGTTTCCCTCTCTGAAACCTCCCTCTGCTTCTCTTCCCCAGCTCTCTGTCTTTGCATTCCAGAGGGGCTCCCTGCCTGCCCCTCTCTCCAGCTATAACCATGCTGTTGGGTCTTCGGGACTTAGCCCTCCAGATTCTTCACAGAGGAGCACCCACCACACACACACACACACACACACACAGACATGTCTCTTGTTATTTTTTCTCCTTCTCTCATTGTATAACTCCACCATGCCATAAAACTCACAGAATCTTGTCCACTTATTTATTTGGTTTTATTAACTTCCTCCCCATAGAAGTCTGAAGGAGAAGGAAAACAGTGGTTGAGAGGTGAGGACAATGCAGAGATGCCTCGTCTTGAAATGGAAAGACAAGTGACCACTTCCTTCACAATGCCATCCCTGACTTCTCCAGACTGAGTGGACATGGGTCTTCCTTGCTGCAAAGATCAACTGGCCCATCCACTGAGTCCAGAGCCACGGATTTTTTTTTTAATATATCCCTCTTAATTCTCTCGGAGCTCAAGATTGGCTCTTGCCTTATTTACGTTTGACTTTTTATGTATAATGCAGGAACACAGTAGGGCCTCTGTAAGCTCGTGGTGAGTTGAACACATACTATAAGGTGGTCTATGGCAAGTCTCATAAAAATGTCACTTCAGGACATTAGAATCTCATATACAGCAGCATAGACCCTCTATTAACACACCTGGGTTGAAATCTACCCTCTTCCACTTAGCTGCCTGATTCTAGGCAAATTCCTGGAACTCCCTAATTCTTAGTTTCTAAGAATATAAGGCACAGTAATAATGATAATGATACCTACTTCATTAAGTTGTGGTTCCCATAAGATGAGGTATCCATGTAAACAGCATGGGACCCCTAGTAAATGCTTAATGAATTTCAGCTATAATTGCTTTTATAGGAGGCAAAGATGAGGGAGATGGCTTCATATCATGATTATGACAAGGAAGGAGCTGGATTTGGGCTGACTTTACTGGGAAGAGTAGATAGTATTAAACACTAAGTGTGCTGTATCAGTCAGTTTTCCATTACTATAACAAAAAGCCCCGAAATAAACAACTTAAAAAGAGGAAGGTTTGTTTGGACTCACAGTTTTGGAGGTTTTAGCCCATGGATGGCTGGCCCCATTCCTTTTGAGTCTGTGGCGAGGCAGCACACCATGGTAGGAGCAAGTGGTGTAGGAAGCTGTTACCTTGTGGCAGCCCAGAAGCAAAGAAAGAGAGAAAGAGGAAGAGCCAGGGTCCCAATATCCCCTTCAAGGGCACATTCCCAGTGATTTTTTTTTTCTTTTGTGGTACTAGGGATTGAACTCAGGGGCGTTCTACCTCCGAGCTACACCCCCAGCCCTATTTTTTTATTCTTTATTTTGAAACCGGGTCTCACTAACTTGCGGAATGAATGCCTCACTAGGTAGCTGAGGCTGGCCGTGAACCCGAATTCTCTGGTCTCAGCCTCCCAAATGCTGGTATTACAAGCGTGCGTCACCACGCCCGGCCTCAGTGATCTTATTTCCACTAAGTTGTACCTCCTATAGGTTGTTTCACCTCCCAATAGAGCCACGGGCTAGGGACCAAGACTTCAACACCTGGGCCTTTGGCAGACATTCCGGATCCAAACTCTAGCACTTGATGTGTGCTTATCTAATGCTCAGCACAAGCCCACATGGCAGGAATTATCATGCCCTTTGTTAAGATGAGGAGATTGAGGCTTGGAGAATGCTGCCCAAGGCCACATGGCTAGCAAATTACAGAGCTTAACCATAAACTCAAATTCACCTGATTTCCCAGTGATCAGCACAAGCAAAGACTGAGGAGGAGGGAAGCCAAGGCCACTTAGATTGTTGGACTAGAAGAAAAAGTGTCTGTAAAAGTGGATGGATAGATAATGATGGGGAAGAAACATAAGAAGTTCTCCAGTATTGGGCTAAGCAACGGTGGACTTTCTCCAATAGATAACAGAACACTGCTTTTGTCGCTGGGGTCAGCATAGGAAGGTTGGTGGGTAGAAGGAGAGGGAAGGGGATCACATTAGATTATGGTCCCTGTCGCTGGTAGTAAAGCTTAGCAGGGAGCAAGGACAATCAAGAGAAGGCTAGATGCTGGCCATTCTGTCCTTCGAGGGCTATGGAAACACCCACCATTTGTCTGTTGCCCATTGCTGCTGTTTATAGGATTTCCAACTCAAATTGGAAGTGTTGGAAGCTTTGAAACAGCAGTCAGATTCTGTTGGGAGAGAAATGTGGCCTATACGAATACTGTTTAAAAAGCTACCACCTCCTCTGAGCGAACTCCCTGAGTTATAGAATGCTGCTGGGCCAGACGCTCCTGTCCCAAGAGACTGTGTCCTGGGCTTCCAATGGCCCCTCCTGATGTTCCAAAGACTTAGCGGTCCAATTCCTTGCATACACATTCACCTTAATTTGCCTCTCAGGACTCTTTCCCTTTTTGTAAAACAAGGAGAGTACAAAGACATCTGCTCTATTTTTTTTTTGTTTTGGATGTATTGAGCATACATTTGCCATTCTAGTAGCCTTCTTCCCACTCCTACCCAGAGTAGACACAATTAAATCTGATAATTAAGTGTAATTGGAGAAACGTGGAGAGCACCAAAGTAGACACGGGGTGTACAGAAGTGAATGAGAAACAGTCCTATCCTTCCAGGTCTTTTTTTAATAGAGGAGTCCCAGACACAAATGAAAATGACTACAAATAACTCAGATTCCTTCTCGTCTTCCTTCCAAGCACTGGCAAAGCTACCACAAGCACTTTCTAAATGCAAAGTGCTGGCTCTTCTCCTTACCCTTATCATCTTTTTAATCTTTTAAAACACCCCTGTATCAGAGAAATGTGCCTAGGGCCACCAGCTACTAAATAGCACACAGTATTCTAACCGCAGCCCCTAACCTTGGAACTTTCTTCTGACAGCTTGTCCTATTCTTGGTGAAATGCTCCTCCTCTTGCATGTCTCAGATGCTCCCTATCCACACAGCAGACCCCCCACCCCCAGTCTGGGTCCCAGCTGTTTCTCGCAGAGCTTATTTAAGTAACCAGTACCCTTGGCTCCCTGCATCTACCTTGCTACGTCTCAACCTATCCTCCCCACGACCACAAGAGTGAGCCTTCTCAAATAAGTCACTGCTGTTGAAAACTCTTGAATGGCCATCTTTGACCACAAGATAAAATCTAAGTTCCCAGATGTGCATGTAGAACATGTTGCAACCATACTTTTGCAACCCTCTTTCGATGCCTCCCTGCATCCTCCAGTCAGGACATAAGATTGAAGACAGAGCCCATGCAAGAAGTCTCCCTTGGATCCCTATCAATTGAGGGGAAACCAACTCATGCCTCAAAACTGGGCGTCTCTTCTTACAGGAAGCTTCTCTGAGCCACCACATGCTCAGTTAACCAAGCTACTCATAGTACTCCCTGTCTACTGCAATGGTTATCTATCTCAGTAGAAAGTGATTTGATGACATGATACCAGGTTGTTCCTGACATAGGATGGACCACAGGGAAGAACATTTAACTCTATGTGGCTGGGTTTGGGGGAACATGACACGTATTTGTGGTGTCTGAGCTGGATTTTGTAGGAGAATTTGATGCATCTAGGTTACTGTGCCCTGGGTCCCCAGCTGTCACCAGGGAGAGTGTCAATATTGAAGCCCTTCAAGTGGATGAAAAGTCCTCTAAATAAACCACAGGTGGTGATGTCCTTTGTTCCTCCGGGTGGGGCCATCAGTTGGTGCAACTAGGCATCCTTTAGCACGTTGACATTTTAAGAGATTTGGTACCAGTGGCAAGTGTGGGTGAATTTGATATTTACTAAGGTCCATTCTCTGGAGAAATATCAAGTTCCAGCCATCAAGGTGGATTGTTGATGCAATCATTGTATTGGCTAGGGATATCTACTGTTTCCATTAAGAACCAAATCAAAACAATCAATCAACCAACCAACCAACCAAACAAACAAACAAACATTACCAGCCTTCTTACTTTGCTATGAGTAGACTTGGGACTCTCATAAAACAGTATTCCCATGACTGGTTCTCTCTGGGCCATCAGAAGCAGGTTCCACAAGCCCTGCCCCACCAGTCAATAGAAATGGGAAGAAAGACAAAATCTTCCTGGCCATTGTCTCACGATGTCTTCTGAGATCCTCCATAACACGGCTGAGAGCCATCTTCTATCTGTTCCTATCTAACTTCAAACATGCCAAGAAAAGATTCTTCATTCTCAGGAAGGTGGTCCCATATATATATTTTTTTTTTGCTATTCATATTTTAACCTTATCACAACCCATCTTCTAAATTTTGTTCCTCTTTTAAATTTTCAGCAACATATCTCCTCTTCCAACCCAGTAATCTGAGTCTAGATTACTCTAGTAATTTATGGATTTTTGAATATGTATAGGTATAGTTGTATCGTCTGCCCCCAAACACGTTTTTGAGTCCTTCTTTTTGTTAATATCATTTCCCCCATTCGCTCATTTTACTTACAGTGCTCCTGCCCTTCTTAGAATGTGGGTCTGGCTAGAAGAATTATTAATTTCCTGCAGCTAAAGGTGGATCAGGCCATCTGTCAGTGATGCTCACCTGATAAAAACAGTATTACAACAACAACAAGAATGAACGCTTATGTTGGGCTGGGTACTAGCTTGGCTTGTGATGTGATTCCTGGTCCAAATTCATGATATCATTTATTGTTGCAAGGACCTAGAAGGTTACTGTTGCTCCCAACATACAAGTGTGAGAACAAGGCTCAGGAGGCATGAATGACATGGTCAAGGTCAGTTAGTGAAGGACAGGACTTGCCAGACTCTAACCTGATGTTCAGTGTTCAGCACATTTTATCCTGAGCTTTTGTTGATGGCTGTTTTTATTCCTCCTTCTTTAAAAAAGAAAAAAAAAAGGCTCACAATAATTAACAATAATAACAGTTAGTACAGAAAAAGAAGATCTGAGAGTCAAAGAAAACAGGACACTGTATTTTCCTTATCCCTCCTTTAGGGTCCAGGTGAAATCCCATTCTCTTAGTTAGATCTGCTGAAAATCACTTTCACAAGTTAAAATTTACTGCAGCCACCTAGCAGGTCTGCCCTGGTCTTACTTTGTTCCCCTTCATTTCCTGGCCTGATTGTCCTTATAAACCTGCCTCTTCTGGGAACGGGCGCCTTTGTTAATTACCTTTGCGGAGCCAGCAGATGGTGCAGAAGGCACTGCACTGTCGGAGGATCTGAGCCAAAAAAAGAGAAGAGGGAGAGAGGGTGGCATCTGTTTATTTGTTTAATTTCTTTGCGAGGAAATGATGGGTATAAAAATAAAACCAGGCATTACGAGGCATTGCAAAATGGGGAACACTTTTGCCAGTGGTTCAGAATAAAATCCTATTTCTGTCTCCTAAAGCCTTGGCAATTTGAAACAGTATTTGAAACCCAGAACTGGCCATGTTGGACCCAGTGAGGGTCCATTAGCTGGTCTTGGATACCAGCCAAGTTTACCTGTCAGATGAAAACAAAACTTCTCCATCACAGTCCAGAGCCTGGGCATGGGACACCTCCCAGCGAAGCAGGTCCCATGTCAAAGCCACCTGCCCTCCCCCACCCTGTCTTCTTCTCCACAAGCCAAAGGCCAAGTTTGCTTCATATTAACAGAAGATAATGGCCTCTCTTTCTACAAGTCTGGCAGTGGACATCCAGAACACAAATCTACACCACCGTCCTTAGAGCTGGATAATAATCCAGGAGGAAGGGCCCTTGTAATTACCCCACTAGAACCTCCTCACTTCAGAGAGTAGGAGTTTGAGAACCAAAGTAGCAGTAGTGGAAAACTTTACTGAAGTCACTGAGCTTATTAGCAGCTGTCTCAGTCTGTTTGGGGATGCTATTACAGAATACCCGAGACCAAGTAATTTATAAAGAAATGGCATGTATTTCCTTACAGTTCTGGAGGCTGAGAAGTCCAAGAATATGGTATTAGCCTCTAGAGAGAGCCTTTATGCTACGTCCTAACATGGCAGAAAGACAAGTAAGCACAGCCACAGGAGAGGGCGAGATAAGGCTACTTTGTAATCAGGCCACCCTCTAGATAATAACATTCATCTACACACACAGGCTGAGTCCTCATGACCCCAGTCACCCCCGATACGCCTCGCCTCCCAATGTGACTGAATTGAGAATTAAGTGTCCTACACATGAGCTTGGGGGACAGATTCAAACCCCAGCAGCGACCTAACCAGAATTAGAGGCATGAGGTTCCCCTGTCTCAGTTTGCTGTCTCCTCCCACACCTCTGCTCTACAAAGTGAGTAGGATGGGGAGAGGGCTAGGGCAGTTTAGGATGACACCAGACAGATCACGTGAACAAAGTCTCAGAGAAGCCGCCTGCTGAGGGAGAGAGTTAAGTGTCCAAGCAAGTATAGGTGGCAGTCGCATGACTGGAGAAACAAATGAACTCCAAGGACTGGAACACCGGGTATGGGAAATGGCGCATGACTGTGAAGGGCCTTGTCATCAGGAAAGCGTGGCACCAGGAGACAGAAGAGGGACCCAGTGATGGGTAGGTTTGCACCTACTTTGGCGGTGATGGAGGGCAGGTTGGTGAGGGAGATGACTGGGTCAGGACAGACGTCTCACCCAGAACAGAGATTCGTAGCATCTGAATCAAGGTGGTGGTGGGGTGGTGGCACGGGCTCTTTTCTGATCAAGATCACCAATGATCTTGGGCTTGCCAAATCCAGTGGTCACTTTTCCGACTCTGCCATCCTTGCCAGATTTAATCACTCCCTTCTTCATTGGACTCTCTTTCTGTATCTTCCGTGAACCTTGCCCTCCTTCCTCAGCAGCCAGTCCCTGCCCACCGGCTCAGTTTCCTCTGCTGTGTTGTGAACAGTGCCCACCACAGGGTTCTCTTCTTGGACTCCTCCTCTTCAGTTTGACTCTTCCCTGGGCTTCCTCAATGTACCAGCAATTCCAAATTTTATCTCTCTAACACTGATCTCTGCCTTCAGATTTAAGGGCATATATCTAATAGTTCACCTTTTGGAAACTATAAGGCTCTCTGAAACAGAAATGGATAAATCAGAATGCATGGCTCATGTCACATGGTCATGGTTGATCCATACAATGAACGTCTTCAGAGATGATACCTTTCACTATATCTCATATGGCAGAAGGAATTGGCTCTCCAAAGTTTCTTTTATTAAGAGCACAAATTCCAAGCCGGGCGTGGTGGCGCATGCTTGTAATCCTAGCATTGGGGAGGCTGAGACGAGAGGATTAGGGTTCACGGCCAGTCTCAGCTACCTAGTGAGGCACTCCGCAACTTACTGAGACCCTGTTTCAAAATAAAGAATAAAAAATAGGGCTGGGGGTATAGCTCGGAGGTAGAATGCCTCTGAGTTCAATACCCAGTACCACACACACACACACACACACACAAAAAATAGAGCACAAATTCCATTAATGAGTTCTCTGCCATCATGATCTAATCGCCTCCCATCTGCTGGTGTTCAAATACCATCACCTTGGGGGCTAGATTAAAATATTAATTTGAGAGGGGGCATATACATTCAGGTTGTAGCAATGGTTATACCAACCGACATTCCTCCTAGCAGTGTACATGAATTATTTTGTTCCACATTCTTGCCAACTCTTGGCATTGTCAGACTTTTAAAATTTTGTCAATTATCTGTGTAATTTCTCACCACATTGGGATCTTGATTTGTACTTCCCTGATTACTAGTGAAGTTGATCAGCTTTTTATATGTTTACTAATTGCATGTGGTTTTTATTTGTGATATGTCTTTTGGCTGTTTTTCTATTAGTTCATTTATCCTATTGTTATTAAGTTATAAGAGTTTCTTATGTTTTGATAGGTTATATTTTGATCATTTGTTGGTGATATGTAGTATATGTAGCTAACAGTTTGACTTTTTCCTTAATGGATCTTTTTTGTCAATAGAATCTCTTAATTATAACGTACTTAAATTTGTCTGCATCTGACAGTCAGTTCTTTTGTATCTTTTAAGAAAGCATATTCTTCATTATATTTCATAAAAATTTGTAAGTTCTTAGCCGGGCGTGGTGGCGCACGCTTGTAATCCCAGCATTTGGGAGGCTGAGACCGGAGGATCCGGGTTGGAGGCCAGCCTCAGCTACCTAGTGAGGCACTCCGCAACTTAGTGAGACCCTGTTTCAAAATAAAGAATAAAAAATAGGGCTGGGGGTATAGCTCAGAGGTAGAAACGCCCCTGAGTTTAATCCCCAGGACCGCAAAAAAAAAAAAATTGTAAGTACTTATTATGACATTTGTATATTTAATTCACCTGACATTTCTTCTTGGTTTAATGTGAAGTAATGATCCAATCTCACCTTTTTTCTTTGCAGCACAAGTAACAATTTTACCAGCACCTTTTAATGAGTAACTTCTCATTTTCCCTCTCATCTGCCCTGCCACCCCATTTGTACACTAGGTTCTTTATAAGTATGTCTTATTTCCTGGGATCTGTCCTATCCAACTGGCTGAATGCAGCTTTATTATCTTGCCCATCCAAACTCCTCTTCCCCCTCTTTTTTTAATTCTGATAGCAGATCCTTTCTTTTCTGATACTTCTTTTCCCTACTACTATAGTTTAAAGGTATCTTCTCCAAAAATTGTGTATTAAAACTTTTTTTAAAAATTTTTTTATTGTAGTAATTCGTGCAATATAGCATACATCTTTGTTAAGTACAAGTTGTTAACAACATATTTGCACACAATTCTCATTTGATCCCTTCCCCAATTCCCACCCCATTCCCTCCCCCTCCCTCCCCCTCAGGTTCACTTCGGTGAGTGACCTTGATATGATTGTGTACGAACATCATGTGCTTTAGGGTG
>PVLC010003754.1:0-56071 GCA_004027655.1 Graphiurus murinus
CCCCCTCCCTCTCCTCTCCCTTTCCTCCCTCCCTCCCTCCCTTCCTTCCTTCTTCCTTCTTCCTTCTTCTTTTTGCAGCACTTGATATTGAACCCAGGGACATTCAACCTATTAGCTACACCCCCAGTCCTATTTTTTATTCTTTATTTTGAAATAGGGTCTCACTAAGTTGCAGACAGCCTCACTAAGTAGCTGAGACTGTCTCAGCCTCCCAAGTACTGGATTACAAGTGTGTACCACCACACCCGACTTTGGCTTGGCCTTTCTAGTGCATTTCTTCCTGAGTGAATAGAAAAGGTACTACAAATGCCATGATTTTATGAGAGGATACCTTGCCTAGTTCTTAATTGTCAAATTATTCCCTTACTTATGTCTTTGACACATAAAAACAACCTTAATGTTTGGGCCATTCTGCCTCACAGGCTCCTATCCTCACTAAAGACTCACCTATATTTTTTTCTTTTAAATTTTTTAATTTTCAGAGGGTGTTGACAACTGGCCTTGAACTTATGATCTTCCTATCTCAGCTTCCTGAGCAATGAGACTATAGGTGTGCACCACTATGCCTGGCTATTTGTTTCCTTTTTGTTTGAATTAATTTGTTAGAGGTATATTGAAGGCTGTCTTCTGCTTCTAATGGTCTGCGTGAACACATCCATATTCACTCACCTTTGTGTAATTGATTTGATTACGAGTTTATTACTGACTGATGTTATTTATTTATTTATTTGTTATTTGCCTATATTGAAACTCATCTGCCACTTTATCCTTATCCAAGGTCCCGTGAAATATTCCAACAGCAGTCAGCATTCTGGGAACCATTTCTTCCTTGTCATCTGCATTCCTGGCTATTTTACTTGGTTTCCCCATCCAGGTTATTTATCTTTTCTGATCATTTGTGGAACGTATTTACACTTCCTCCACTTTAGTAAACATTCTCCTGTCCCTGATTTTGTTTCTGTCATATGCTTAACCGTGACCAAAAAAATTCTTAAATCCATGGTAACTTAGCTTTTATTTTTGTTGTTACTTTTGAATAGTCCATATTGTAGAATATTTTAAAAGTGTTTAGAAAGAATAAATAAATTATGCCTATAGGTTACTTTTTGGCATTTTATTTACACATTTTCTCATGGAAGTCTAAAAGAGATTAGTCTCAGTCTCTCCTTCCTCCCCTCCAAATATACTTTTTCTCCTATGGTTATGCTTACTTATTGAGTGAGTGGATCTTTCTTCTTGTTTTCAGACCAGATTTTCAGGCACCATGAGATCAGTTTATACAATTAATGATTTCTTCTGGACCTCCTCAAGGACATGTAATATTACTGATCTTCCTGCTCTCTGACATAGTAACTACTAATCACAGGTGCCACAGTTAGAGATTTTAAAAAGTCATGATTGACTGTCATTCCAACATAGTTATATCAAAATGTCTTTATTACTTTTTACTCTAATATTTTAAACATTTGCTTCAAAAATTATTTCAGGCCACTTTTGATTAGCTTTTCCAGTAAATACGAAAGCATAGAATTCCTGAGTATCTCTTCTATCTTACTTTGTTCCTGAATTACAACTTTACTAAGTTATTTGTAAAATGATTTTCAAACTCCTTTTTAGGGTGTGTGTGTGTGTGTGTTACTTATTGGATATTGAACCCAGAGGTGTTCTTTCTCTAAACTGTACAATCTCAGCCCTAGTTCTTATTTCTTTCTTCTATGACACTCTTTTCTCTGAAAACATGATTAAATTGATTCTTATTTGTCTCTCATTACAGAATGAGTTTTTAATGCAACAAATTAGTAAAAGATTTTTAACTATTGATTTCTTGTTCAGTCTAGATTTTGTTTATAATACATGCTGTTGATTTGATTGTGGAGTTTATTTTGATCTTATGCATGATAGCTTTTTATAATTTAATGAGAGTTTTATAATTTAAAAGAGTAAGTTGGTTTTATTCCTTTTGTCTTCACCAGGAGATTCAGAATCCAAAGAAAGCTCTTTGGCAAGTGCATAACCCAACTGAAATGTCAGGGAACAGATGGAAAGGAGTTCCATAATAATTGGCAGAACAGGAATTTGATGTTCTAAAAAATAGCTTTACTGCCTTTTTTTCTCCCTAGAAGGTGATCTCAACCTTCAAATGAAGATATAACTATTTTTAGGATAATATTCAAGAGAAGATAAAAGCTATTTCTAATAAGGGTGTCTCTGTGAGACTGAGGATTGAACCTAGGGGCATTCTACCTCTGAGCTACACTCATGGCCCTATTTTATTTATTTATTTTTTGAAACAATCTAAGTTGCTGAAGATCCACCTAAGTTGCTGAGGCTGTCCTTAAACCTGCAATTTACCTGTCTCAGCCTCCCAAGTATTGGGATTACGGTGTGTGTCACCACGTCTGACTCAAATAAGGTAAAATAACCCCATGATTTCTTTATTTTTAAATAACTGTGAGTTTTCAAGACATTAAGGATATCTCATGATCATATGTAAACATTAAAAATACTTTAGGACCAACATAAATAGTTCTTTTGAATTTTCCCAATGATACTGCTCCTTTGATTAAGGGTAAAAAATTTAATTTAAGACAATGAACTTGTAATATGAAAATTAGGGCGACTGAGTCCATTCTTGATGACATACCTCCATGTTGTGAAAATTCTTACAGTCAAAATCTCTGCTTATGTTCATGTTGTATATTCTTGTATATTTTAACATTTTACCATAGTTTACTGATGATCTAACTTATAAGTCCCCTTTTCATTATTGAGTGTATGATGTACTTATGTGAATGTATAAGGAAGCTTTGACATATTAAATTTAACAAGTTTATCATTTTTATAATTAAATGAAGAATAGGAGCTAGGACATCTTTCTGACATCAAGTATTTCTGTATTAGAACTAAAAATACTCTGAAAAACAAGTACAGTACATCAGAAAAATAGCAAAATGCAACAGAGTAAGAGAAAGATAGTCATATTGGCAGCCAAACCAAATTAACTCTGCTGAGGTCTGCATTTCCCAATTATTCAACTTTTATACATTAAAATGATATAATCTTCATGATGAATCTTTATACTATTGATTCAAATAGTTTTTTCTATTACTTTTTATGTCTTTTTCAAGTGGAAAAATTAGATGTTAGTATTGGTCTGTGCTTTTTCCTTTTGGATCCACAAAAGTATAATTTACAGGTTTTTGCCATAGTGGGAATTAATTGTGGTGATGGAAACTAAAGTGTTGTTTTATGCTAATTTTATAATGTGTATATGCTACAGAAGTTAGACAAAGGAACTAAGTTAAACAAAGATCTAGAGCTACTGCCAAACCTAAAAACAACAATGGCACAAAGAAGAGAACAGAATGCAGGGTCCAAAGCCAACAAAATCCAAATGTAAATTTGCTGGTTGACAGGCATCACATTTAAATGGGCTTATTTTGGCAACTCTGGAAGCTAAAAATACAAAAGACATCACTTATACAAAAGCAAAAATAATTGATGGTCTCTTTCTTTCTTTCAAAAGAAAATGGTCTTTGGAAATTTATAGTAGCCATTTAGATTATATGAAGAATGCTGCCTTTCATTTTTGTTAAAGCCATTTATTGTTTACTTAATCCCATTACTAGTGTACTGTCTTTCCTCATATTCATGAAAGTTATTTTGGGTGACATAAGAAGAAGAAATGACTTGCATTAAAAGCTTACTGAACACATTCTCCCCACGTCCCCAAGCCTTGGATTGGGGCCCATAGTTAGAATCCTTTCTTGGTGTGTTTGCAGCTTATTTTATGATGTGAATATAATTGCCATTTTCCAGCTCTTTTCTGTGTGGCCATTTATTTGATATAAGTACAAAAATATCTTTTATTTTAAGGGAAAAGAATAAACTGAGGTGACTATGTAGTTATGGTTTTGGCTTATTGGTGGTTCATTAGGTGAAAGGAAACAAGAATAAACACGTTCCCTGGAAGAAAAAGGAATGAAAACAACATTAGAAAAATAAGAAAATAAAGACATAATATAGTATTGGTAACTATATGCATATTATTGTAGTGCAGATCTCTAGGACTTTGTTATTTTGCATGACTGAACTTTATTGAACAATAGCTCCTCATTTTATCCTTCTCCTACCTCCTTACAACTCCTATTCTACTTTCTGCTTCTATTAGTTTGTATACTTTAGCTACCTTAAAAAAATGGAATCATGCAGTGTTCGTCCTTCTGTGACCCTGTGACTTGCTTATTTTACTTAGTATATTGTCTGCTACATTATGTTGCCAATGACAGACTTTTCTTTTTTTCCCCCTGAATACATACATTTTTTCATATTCATTCATCTATACAGGGATGTTTTGGTTATTTCTACATCTTGGCTATTGGTGATAGATAATGCTGCCTTGAACATGGGAGTACAGATATCTCTTTGAAGCTTTTGTGATTGCATTTGATGTATATGTAATTGAGAATAAATACTTAAATGAAAAGGTGTGTGAAATGTTAAGCTAGGATTAGTTCTGTATTCAGTGATTGCTTTCGTTTAAATGATTTTTTTTTTCTTTTCTTTTTTTTTTTTTTTTTTGAGACAAGGTCTTACTATGTTGTCTGGCTGGTCTCAAATTTCTGGGCTTAGTGATCCTCCTGCCCTAGCCTCTGAAGTAGCTGGGACAATAGGCATGCACCACCATGTCTGTTTGGTGATTAAAACAAACTTATTTTTATTTATTTATTTATTTTTTTTGGTGGTACTGGGGATTGAACCCCCCAGGGGCATTCTACCTCCAAGCTACACCCCCAGTCCTATTTTTTATTCTTTATTTTGAAACAAGGTCTCACTAAGTTGCGGAGGGCCTTAACTAAGTAGCTGAGGCTGGCCACAAACCTACAATCCTCCTGTCTCAGCCTCCCAAGTACTGGGATTACAAGTGTGCATCACCACGCCTGGCTAACAAACTTATTTTTAAATCATATAAATAATATAAAATAAGGAATTTTGAAACAGTAGTGAAAAAGAATAAAATTAATAATCTAGTTTTGCCTTGAAACTGTATTATTTTTTGTATTTACTTCCAATGTTTTTTCCTCATAGTTAAAAAATGGTCACAGTTCATTTTGTGTTTTTTGTTTTTGGTGCTGGGGGTTGAACCCAAAGGCATTCCTCTTCCACGCTATACCCCAGCCCTATTTTACTTCTTATTTTGAAATATGGTCTCACTAAGTTGGGGAAGGCTTAAGTTGCTGAGGCTGGCTGGGAACCTGCGATCCTCATGTCTCAGCCTCCCAAGTACTGGGATTACAAGCGTGTGCCACCACACCCAGCTTTTTTTTTTGCGGTACTGGGGATGGAACTCAGGGGCATTCTACCTCCGAGCTACACCCTCAGCCCTATTTTTTATTCTTTATTTTGAAACAGGGTCTCACTAAATTGCGGAATGCCTCACTAGGTAGCTGAGGCTGGCTGCGAACCTGCGATCCTCTGGTCTCAGCCTCCCAAATGCTGGGATTACAAGTGTGCGCCACCACACCCTGTTCACACCCAGCTTTAAATATGTATTTTGTATCTTTCTTTTTTTATTTAAAACTGATGGAAAGAAAGTTTTAATTAAAGGAGGCTTAATATTAAAAAGAGAAAGATAAGGCAAAATGATTTTTAAAATTCAGATTGGACACAAAGAAGGTTTTGAATTAAATTTAAAAAAGGAATAATCTTGGAAATATGGACATGAGTCAGAGCACATTAAATCTATATCATAATATGCTTGAATCTACTGTATACTCTTAGTTTTAATATTTTCTATTTAAGAATTTACCTGTGGATTCTTTAAGTGAAGTTGAATATTTCCTTTCACTGTAATTTAATTATTATTTTAGAAATGGCTTTTTGTTCATTAGAGAATCTTCTGGCGCATACATTCTATTATTGAGGTAATCCTTATATGCAGAGAGGGTTCCAAATTTGTGATTGATTCACCTTACTATTTTTTTTCCTAGCTATTATAATTTTTTTTTTTTTAAATACATTTAAAAAAAAAATCAAACCTATACTCACCTTTTTCTTCACTCTGAACTGGAAGTTTTTATTCTGACTTTCAGTGGTGTGTGATTTTTGTTTTAGTTTCTTTGAGAACTTTTTTAGGATTACATCTACTTGGAAACAATTCAGGTTTTCAAAGATTCATTGGTTTGTTATGTTCTCAGAATTGAAGTTGAGTATCCACATCTAAAATCCTTAAAAACAGAAATGTTTAAGATTTTGGAGTTCTCTGAACTTTGGAATATATGCATAGACTTCACTGGTTGAGTATCTCTAATCTGAAAATTCAAAATCTGCTTGATGCCTTAAGGTTTCAAAATCTGGAATATTTTGTATTTTCAAGGGATGCTTAACTTATACATATCTTGAGATTGGATATAATATGGAGGGGTATATTGGGAGAATAAATTTCATTCATTTTATTGACCTTAACTTGCTTAATCATTTGTGTCAATGAACTACTATAGAGAAGACATAGAAAGAGAGAAACTTTTTGGTGGAGAAGTAAATGACAAAGTATCCAAATTTGCAGTAGATCTTTGCTAAATGCATGTTGAATGGAAATAGTTAAATTGTGGAAAACAGATAATAATTAAATCATTGAAGAAAACAGTAACGTAGTGGTAATGTTTTATTATGTTACCTTAATTTTTTTAAAAACAGTTCAGCGAAACAGTGCAGGGAGACAGACAGTTTTGTGAGGGTAGATGATGGTAGTATAGTTTCCATAGTATATAGAAACTACTACTTGCAAGATGCTGTCCAGGCACTTTATATGCTATCTAGTTTAAGTAGATAGAGCCAGTGTTATATGGTTCCTACAAATGAGGACACCTAGGCAAATAAGGTATGAGCAACTTGAACTATGTTGTCTCATTACCATGTATCCTTTTATCACCCCCTGTTATGAATACTATTTCTTTTTGCTTTTCTAGCTTTTTTTTCTCATAAAAGAGGAAATAAAAAAGTTGATATGGGTAACCATGATTGTCTTTGCAAAGCCTGGATACATTCAAAGAACTGTGGGCCCAGGATCAGTGTTAAGCTGTGTGGTCAAACTTTGACAGACTTCATCTTCTATATCATTTACTATAAATAACAAGTCATTCACATTGGGGAATTTGAAACACAGAAAGTGTTTTCTCTAGCAGGCTACCAATAAACATCCTGATCAGAGAGGAACTGATAATTTGAAGAGACAGTACCATAAATGAGAACTCCAACATAGACCCAGCAACTTCATCAAACACTGGATGCCCACCTCCCACAATTTTTCTCAGTGGAAAGCTTGTCAAATGGGTTCTATAATTAAGGGGAATGAAAAGGCCTTCCCTGCAGTTTAAGGTAGCTTATATTTATTGCGCATTTACAGTTTGACAGGCACTATAGTGAGTGCCTTATAAACTTAATTTTCATCTTCACTCTGTGAAATGTGTGCCATTATGAAACCTCATTTTATAGATGAAGAAATAGACTTAGTGTTATCACAAATGACTTCTAGTAAATGTTAAAGCCAGGCATTGTATGTACCTTGATCCAACTGACTGTAAAGGGTATTTTCCTGAGTCTTTCCAATGTTGTAAATTATAGGGTTAACTATATTCTGCTTGCTTTGTTGACCTGAAAGAGAAAGGTCAGAAACTCATTAGAAAAATTGGGTATGGAAATAAGTTAGGTAGATTCATTTTTCTGGCATTCTTAAACTACTGGAATAAATATATTGTTTAGATGTCAACTTTCTGTTATACTAGCAACAAATAAATATCTGTCTCTAACTAAAATCACACCAGGGGAGATATTGAGATGATATTCTGGAAGAGCACAAAGTTTGGTAGTCAGTCCAATTAAAGAGGGAAATGCTCTGAGCAGTTTAATAGTCTATTTTGACCATCTTTTCCCCAATCATAGGAATGATATATTTGTAATGACCAATAAGCCTCATCTGGTATCTTGATCTTAGGCAGAAATGTTTATAAACCATGTCTTTTATCTTTATAAATTCTTTGAGTTAAAGATTTTAAGGGGAGGATCATGGCCAACTTAGCCAAATGCTACAGAACAAACGCTTTAGGAAATATTGTCAACCGGAAAAAATATTTTGCCATCATTATTTCTCTTTCCAAAGGATTTTAAATATTTGAAAGATATTTATGTGATATTTAAAAAATATTTTAAATGATAGGAGTATAAACAGGTCACTTTATTTATTTGTTTGTTTTTGTGTGTGTGTGTGTGTGGTACTGGGAATTGAATACAGGGGCATTCTACCTCCAGACTATAACTCCAGCCCTATTTTTTATTCTTTATTTTGAAACAGGGTCTCACTAAGTTGCAGAGGGCCTCACTAAGTAACTGAGGCTAGCTGCGAACCTGCGATCTTCCTGTCTTAGCCTCCCAAGTACTGGGATTACAAGCGTGTGCCACCATGCCTGGCATCAGGTCATTTTATCATTGATGTTTAAAAAATAAAATTATGAGATTCTAGAATCTAGACATTTACCTAAATTTTACAGTTGACAAAGAGATGGGTCTATAAACAGTTCCATTGAGTTAGGCTGTCTGTCTGCTCAGCCATAGATACCATCTTGTCAGAAAGACAGTTCAACAAGATAATGATTTTGTATACTTAAATCTACTCAAATAATATGAGTACATTAGTGAAGATTCTGATATAGGAAATTATAACAGTTAAATAAGGAAATATTTGGTTGTCCTGTGAAGACTTCCACCTTGAGCAACAATTTAAGACCAATTTGTAGGTATTAGATTCTGCAGTATATAAAAAAAAAATCAGAAAAAATTCTTGGATTGTGAGGGGGAAAATATTTCTGAAAAATTTATAAACAAAATATCAGCCTCAGCTAATTTTTTCCCCCTAATGAGTGTAAGTCATGTTTACAACATGAATTTTTATACCTTTGACTTGTATTAAATTAATAACATTGCATTTATCTCTTCACTCTTTAAAGTTAGTTGCTCTCCTGGCTATAATTTGATGGGTTTACCAATCTTAAGCGATCAGTTTAAGCTTAGCTTATACTTCTCCATCGAAGTTTTTAACCATGGTGGAAAACTAAATCTTTTATCTTAAAAATAGCATGCACTATCAGTTAGGTTTTTTTTTTTTTTTAAATATATGAATTAACATTGTTAGTGAGTATAATTTGCTGCTAGTTGTTTGACTTAAGCATCTATCCCTTATTTTTTAGGAACCCACACTTAAGAATGTGGGTAAAACAATATAAAGTAAAATTTACATATAGTGAAATACATGGATTTTAATTGTATAATCCATTAAGTTTCATAAATGGGTGTGGATACAGTGGAGTGCTTCCAGGATTGAACCCTTATTCTTCCAGCTTCTCAGAGTGTGGTAGATAACTCTAGAGAGTTGCTTTTTATCAGTTGCCCTCTGCTGACGAAAGCCATCTTGACCATGGTCATATCCATTTCCTGACTTTCTAGAGGCAGTGTATATCTGTGACTGATTAATGGTGTGGTGGGATAAGATGTAAGAGGTTAAAAGTTCTTGGTCCACTTCTGCAATTTGGTATAATTCCCCAAATTTATCCTAGGTTCAGAATTTCATATGTGAGAAGCTAAGTCATTTGTTTCTCCTGTATTACAATTCATATTTTCTTTGATCCTTAGTACTTCCTTCAACTCTACCAGAGGTGTTCAGTGAGAACATTTCCTAATGGACTTCTTTTCCACAAGTATCCATCTCAAAGTCACCTTCCCAGGAGCCCCAGCCTTCAATACTGCAGAAAGGTCTCTTATGCCCCCTGCTATTCAGTCTCTACCTACTCCAAGCAATTTCTGTCATCATAGATTAGTTTTGCCACTTCTAGGATGTCATATAAATAAGGTAATATAATACCTCCTCTTTTGTGTCTAGCATCTTTTTGCTGAAAAGACTCATGGAGTTGCTGTGTGTATTAGCACTTTCTTTATGTTCCTAAAAAATAGTATTTTGTAGTGTTAATAAACCAGATGTTTATCTATTTAGGTATCTATAAGCTCTTTCAAGTTTTTGGCTACTATGAATAAAGCTGATATAAGTAGTCTTTTGTAATTCTGTTTGTGGCTATGCATTTTCATATCTCCTGGGTGAATATCATGAGTAGAATTTCTAGGTCATAGTATAAAAGTAAGTTTAATTTTCTGAAAAAGTGCCAAAGAATTTTTCAAAATAATGTTACAATTTTATGCTTTCACCAACAATGTACAGAGTTCTAGTTACTCTACATTCTGACACTTTGTACTTACATTATGTTGTATTTAGTTTCATCATATTACTATTTGTTTTCATTTGTGACATTAATTTTTTGTTAACTTCTTTTCTGATTTCAAATGATTAATCAAGTTTTATATTCAATTTTAATTACTCTAAAGGCCTTTTAACTCTCCTTTATTTTTAGGGGTTTCTGTAAGAATATAACATATGCTCTTATGACAGTGTTCATATTTTACTATCAATATATGACTAAGAATCTAGAATGGTATAATTCTATATACCTTTTCATATTCTTTCTCATAAAAATGTTATAAAGGTTCAAAAGGACTTTATTGTTTCTGCTTTAAATATTCACATGAGTTTCCCCAAAAAAGAAGAGAAAAAAATATTTTATGCTTACATATTTGCCATTTGTATTATTCTTTCCCTTTTGTGGATCCACATTTTATATGGTATCGTTTTTTTCAGTCTTAACAAACTTAGTATTTATTGTAGTTCAGATTTTTGGTTTATGATGGGAGATAACATAATTTTTCCTGTTAGCCTTTTAAGGACATCATTCCATTGTCTTCTGGCCTTTATTGTTTTTGATGAGAAGTTATTCATTCTTTGTATCGTTTCCCAGTTGACTGTTAGATGCTTTCACTGGACATTTCAAGTAGATTTGGGTTTTCTCTGGTTTTGGTTTTTAATTGACCACATACTTTCCAGTTTCTACCTATTTTTGTTCACTTGCCTTTGCCTTCTAAAGGTTGTTATTAAAAATTTGGTCCATAGTTTATAGTTATTTTCAAGAGGACTAATCCAATATAAGTTACTCTGTCATTATCAAAACCAAAAGTCAGCTGGGCCAGCCCCAGCAACTTAGTGAGACCCCCAAGAACTTATCAAGACCCCATTTCCCATTTCAAAATAAAAATAAATATGGTGGGGAGTGTAGCTCAGAGGCAGAATGCCTGAGTTTAATCCCCAGTAAACCTCCCCTACCCTAAAAAAATAGATATAAATTGTTTCTAGTTAGAATTTTGATATTCAGTATGTTATGGTGGCTTTTTTTGTTGTTGTTGTTGTTGGTAATTGAACCCAAGGGTATTCTACTTCCAAGCTACACCCCAGCCCTATCTTATTTATTTATTTATTTTGAAATAGGGTCTTGCTAGGTTGCCAAAGGTCTTAGTAAGTTGCTAAGGCTGATCTTGAATCTGTGATCCTCCTGTCTCAGCATCCCAAGTACTGGGATTACAGGTGTGCACCATGATCACACTCAGTTTATGATTCTGAAGAATGGCTGTTCTAGAATGGCAATCATAAAAAACATGAACAACAACAAATGCTGGCAAGGGTGTGGAGAAGTGGGAACCCTAATACATTGTTGGTGGGATTGCAAATTATTGCAACCACTTTGGAAAACAGTATGGAGGATCCTCAGACGAATGGGAATGAACCTACCATATGATCCAGCAATACCACTTCTGAGTATCTACTCAAAAGAATGGAAACCAAACTATCAGAACAACGCATGTGTATCTATGTTTATAGCTGCACAATTCACAATTGCCAAACTATGGAAACAGCCAAGATGTTCATCAACAGGTGAATGGATTACAAAACTATGGGATATGTACACAATGGAATTTTACTCAGCCATAAACAAGAACAAAATCATGTCATTTGCAGGGAAACGGATGGAACTGGAAAACATTGTTAAGTGAGATTAATCAGTCACAAAGAGTAAAAAAGCATATGTTCTCCCTAATATGCAGATGCTAGGGAGAAGATGGGGCATAAGAGGGTCTCCAGATGCAAAAGGAAAAACCCTTGATAAGCAAAGAAGTTGACTTAACCCCTAATGCACATGATATACTTTCACAAATATATCAAGGTCAATCACTAAACTGAACTTGAGAAGGAGGGAGGGCGAGGGAGTGGGGTGGGAATTGAGGAAGGGGTTACGTGCATATATGCCTTTATCAGCTTGTACCTAACAGAGATGTAGGATTATAATATATATATATATATATATATATATATATATATATATATATATATATATACACATTGTTTAACAGTGGCTATAATATATATATATATACACATTGTTTAACAGTGGCTTTATTAAGCAAGTGCTTGAAAGTATATAACATTAAGTTCAGTTTACTTCACATTAATGTTAATACATTATTAACAACTCTTAAACATTTCAAATCAACCAATTTAGAAGTACAGAAGGCTTGGTCTCAACTCTTCTGAAATTACATGATGACTGAAGAAGCCTGGAACTTTGAGTCCAAATTTCTAACCAACCACCACTATATCATCACTGGTGAATTCATATGAAGGAACTTCAAGGTTGAGAGATGCAGGCCCCTTTTGGATCCTACCAGATGCATCGTAGTATGACCCATGGCAAGGGCAGTAATAACCACCAAAATCTCCTGCATTTGCAATGGGTACACAACCAAGATGAGTACAAACACCTATCAGGATAACCCATTCAGGTTTCTTTACTGGTTCTAAATCATGTTGTGGGTCCCTCAACTGGGACACTTCCACTGCAGCTTCCTGGTCAGTTTTCTTCTTGGTTCGATGGCGTACAAACAGGGGTTTTCCTCTCCATTTGAAAGCCATGTTCTTGCCTTCTGGAATATCAGATAACTTTATTTCAATTTTGGACACGGCCAGTACATCAGCCGAAGCACTCATGCTGGAAACAAATTGAGAGACAACATTCTTGGCAGCATACGCGACACCCACAGAAGTTGCTGCAGTTACCAAATAGGAGAAACCTTTTCTAGCCTCGCTGCTCTCTTTTGAAGATGTTGTGCTATCTATTTTTTTTTCCGTTTTTAATGCATTTATTAAATTTTAATAATTATCCAAGTAAAAAATTAAGATTGAAGGTATGATCAAAATTATTATAATGGTGAAAGGATATTTAAATACAATGAACTTCAAATAAAAATGTGAGTAATGAAAACTATCTCAATGGTAAATATTATAAAATAAGTATTAAGAAAATGATATAAAAGCACAAATAATAAAATACTAATATTAATTAATTTAGTACTATAAAATTTAAAACACTTTCATAAACAGTTTCACATCTAAACAAGTGACATAGCAACTATGATGAAGAGAAACTAAAAGTTCAGAAATGAGATGTTCTTGTGAACTTGTTCTAACTTCATGGTGAGGACTGTAATGGCTAAAAAACAAATGCCATAATTAAAGGGAAACTGAACCACTAGGTAAAGTTGATGTTAAAATATTTACAACAGAAGTTCTAAGATTGGTGATCTACTACTACTTTTACTATTTGTCTAAATTTGAAATTGCAACTTTCATGTCTAAAACATTCTCATAAATGTTTATAAAACATGGTCACCTACTAAAAAATGGTAGTCTGATAAAACCAATTCGTTCTTCTAATTCCATTCACTGCTCCAAGGCATCTTTCTTTCCTTTCATCTTGTCTTTAAGGCTTTAAAAGACTTAATTTCTTTTTTTTTTAAATTTTTTTATTGTAGTAATTCGTGCAATATAGCATACATCTTTGTTAAGTACGAGTTGTTGACAACATATTTGCACACAGTTCTCATTTGACCCTTTTAAGTTTGAGAGATTGATGCAAGTTTTAATGTAATTATGATAAGAACATTTAACATGACAGCTATAGTCTTAACATTTTAAATGTACAATGAAGTATTGTTAACTATAGACACAATGTTGTACAGTCTAGATCTTTATTCATCTTGCATAACTGAAAATTAATATCTGTTGAGTACTCTTTCTCCATTTATCCCTCTTTCTAGGCCCTAGCAACCACCATTCTGTGTCTCCTGTGAGTTTGACTGTTAGATACTTCATAGAAGCAAAATCGTGAAGTGTTTGTTGTTTGGTGATTGGTTTATTTCACTTACATAATATCTGACAAGTTTATCTACGTTGTTGTATATGGCACAGTTCCCTTTTTTTGAAGGTCAAATAATACTTCATGATGTGTGTACACACACATAATTCATTTTCTTTAGACATTTGGGTAGTCTCCACATTTTTTTGTGGGTATGTGTGTGTGTTGCTGGGAATGAAACCCACAGACTTGCACATGCTAGGCAGGCACTCTACTACTGCCCTACCCCCACACCCAGGTTGTTGTGATGATGCTGCACTAAACATGGCAGTCCAGCTATGTCTTTGATGTTCTGATATTTATTGTTTTGGGACAGATATCCAGGAGTGGATTGTTGGTAGTTCTATTTTTTATTTTATAAGGAGTCTGTGTACTACTTTTATATTCCTACCAACAGCGTACAAGGGTTCCAGTGTTTTTACATTGCTGTGAAAACTGGTTTCCTTATATGTGGGTTTAAAAGCCATTTCAAGTATGAGAGTGTATCTCACCTTGGTTTTGATTTACATTTCACTGGATTACTGATGTTGTGCCTATTTTCATATACCTGTTGTCCATTCATAAGTCTTCTTCAGAGAAATATCTATTCAAATCCATCGACTATTTTGAAAAAAAAATTTTTGCTTTGATTTATATTGTAGCAACTCTATATATGTTGCATTTAGCCCTTTATCAGATTGTCAGATTTATGGTTTACAATAATTTTCTCCCATTCTATAGATTGTCTTTTTACTCTTGTTGACTGGGCCCCTTTGCTGTGCAGAAGCCTTTTACTTTGAAGTAGTCCCACTTTTCTTCTTCTTCTTCCTTTTTTTTTTTTTTTTTTTTTTTTTTTTTTTTTTTTTTTTTTTTTTTTTTTTTTTTTTTTTTTTTTTTTTTTTTTTTTTTTTTTTTTTTTTTTTTTTTTTTTTTTTTTTTTTTGACTTTTGTTGTCTGTGCTTTTAATGTCATATCCAAGAAGTTATTGCCAGGATGAAGGTCACGAAAGTTTTCCTGTAGGGGTTTATAGTACAAGTGTAACACATATGTAAGTCTAATCCATTTTGAGCTGAACTTTGCATATAGTATGATCAGGGTCCATTTTCATTCTTGTGTATGTGGATATCCTGTTTTCCTTTTGCCAGTTGTTAGGATCATCCTTTTTAATGTTGACATTTATCTCTAGAAGCTTTCTCCTTAGTACTGCTTTTGCTAGATTCCATAAGGTTGATATGTTGTATTTTTATTTTAATTTATCTCAAGATATTTTCTAGTTTCCTTTTTGGTTTCTTCTACTCACTGGTTGTGTAATAGTATGTTGTTTAAGCCGGGCGTGGTGGCACACGCTTGTAATCCCAGCATTTGGGAGGCTGAGAACAGAAGATCCGGGTTCACGGCCAGCCTCAGATACCTAGTGAGGCCCTCTGCAACTTAGTGAGACCCTGTTTCAAAATAAAGAATAAAAAACAGGGCTGGGGGTATAGCTCGGAGGTAGAATGCCCCTGAGTTCAATCCCCAGTACCGCAAAAAAAAAAAAAAAAAAAAAAAAAAAATGTTGTTTAATTTTCACATAGTTGTGATTTTTCCTCTCTTGATTTCTGATTTCATTCCATGTGGTCAGAGAAGATACTTGGTATGATTTCAGTTTTCTTAAATTTTAAGACTTATTTTGATCTATTCTGGAAATGTTCCATATGTACTTGAGAAGAAAGTATACTATGCTGCTGTTGGGAGAAATGTTGGGTGTATGCAGTTTAGGTCCATTCGATCTGTAGTGTTGTTTAACAGTGTTGACATTTGTGTTTAAGTTTGGAATATTTTGTAATTTTACTTCTTACAGTTTTGAGTGGTTAAAACAACGAGTGCAGTATACAACTTAAACAATCTCAGGAAAATGGTCAACAGAACTTACTGGAACAAGTTTTGTTTTATAAAATGTTTTCCTTACCCCGTAAAGATTCCTATACTCTTTTCCTAGCTAATCATCTAATGAGAGGAACCACAAACTTGATTTCTTATCATTATTTTAATTTTATCTATTTTATTTATTTATTTTTTTGTGGTACTGGGGATTGAACTCAGGGGCATTCTACCTCCGAGCTATACCCCCAGCCCTATTTTTTAGTCTTTATTTTGAAATCGAGTCTCACTAAGTTGCAGAGTGCCTCACTAGGTAGCTGAGGTTGGCCGCGAACCCGGATCCTCCCGTCTCAGCCTCCCGAATGCTGGGATTACAAGCGTGCGCCACCACGCCCGGCTCAATTTTATCTATCTTATAAATTGGATCACTTTTTGATTTCTGTTTTCTTTCACTCAGATATTTTTGAGATTTGTGCATGTTATTGCATATATTATTAGTACATTTCTGAGTAGTATTGCATTGAATGATTATACCATAGTTTCTTAATCCATTTTCTTATTGATGGTCACCTGGGTTGTTTCCAGTTCTCCCTGTTATTGAATAAAGCTGTCCTTAGCCAGGCGTGGTGGCGCATGCTTGTAATCCCAGCATTCAGGAGGCTGAGACCAGAGGATCCGCGTTCGCAGCCAGCCTCAGCTACCTAGTGAGGCATTCCGCAACTTAGTGAGACTCGGTTTCAAAATAAAGAATAAACAATAGGGCTGGGGGTGTAGCTCGGAGGTAGAATGCCCCTGAGTTCAATCCCCAGCACCGCAAAAAATAAATAAATAAATAAATAAAAATAAAGCTGTCCTTAACATTCATGTCAGAGGCTTTATGTGAGCGTATTTTTGTCTTCTTTTATTGTGGTGGTGGAGCTGTATATGTATATTTTTATCTTTTCAGAAACTGCTAGTTTCTCAGTGTTTATCAATTTACATGGCTAGAGATAATACTTAAGATTTTAATTGCAGATCTTATTTTTAGGTCACATTTTTATTATATAATGTTAGTGATTTTAATCTGTATTTGAAATTCCTGGCAAGTAATTTTGATAAACAGCTTCCTCTTTTTAAACTAAAAATTCTCTGAATTTCAAGGGTGTGGTGCTTTATTTACATAGATAATGGCCAACTTTTCCAACTAATTTTAACAGGTTCAAAAATAATGAGTGCTGGGACAGATTTTTTATATATGTATTCATATTTATAATCTGTGTATATTCTTAGACACCTTTATTTAACTTTATTTTTAAGGATTAAATGCTAATTATGAGGGTTTAAAACTTTATAAATGGCAGTATTTTTTATTACATGTTATAGTAATATTCATGAGTTTTTTAATTTATTTCACTAGCGCATTATGCGAATGTCAGGGTTTTCAGTTGAGTGCCTTGTTTGATACCTTTGTTCTGTTCCATGACCATCAGTTTTATCTTTTATGAAGGCTAATTTGCAAAATCATGTTGTTGGCCAGGACTGGAGAGAATAAACTATAGTTGCTACTATGTGTACAAAAGTTGTGAAATTTAAAGTTAGCATTGAGCCAATGAGAGAAAGAAGTGCTAAGAGGAACCATGAAATATTCAAGACAAGTATCATGTACAGTGAATATAAATATGCCTTATAAATGTCACTCTTTGAAGGAAACATCTGTGGTTCTTATGCATCTCTTTCCCTAGGTCCAAGAATTCTCCCTAGACCGTGATAGTAATATGTGTCATAAGAAGAAATTTTTTAAAAATTGTGTGTTTGTGTGTATATGTGGTACTGGGGATTGAACCTAGGGACATTCTACCTTTGAGCTATACCCCTAGTCCTATTTTATTTTTTATTTAGGAACAAGGTTTTCCTAAGTTACCATGCACTGGCCTTGAACCTGCCATCCCCCTGTCTCAGCCTCCCAGGTACTCTTATTACAGGTGTTCACCACCATGCCTGGATAATAAATATTTTTTTACTATTAAGGTTAGAAGGGGAGAGACAAATGTAATTGGATGTTGAAAAGTTTTAAACATAGAAGGGCAACACTAGCATTCTTGACAATAAACAGTTGTCAAACACATCAGAACAAACTTTCTATTTCAGGTTGAAGAATTTGGGATTTATGCTGTTATCAGTTAGACACTGAAAATGTGTATTTACTTTTTAAATCTTGGAGTAATGTGTATTAGAGGAGTATTTTGGGAAGATTGCACTAATAGGAAATTATAAATGAGTGGCATATCTTGAAATAATGTTTTCTGAAGATTAAGAGGGACTCAAGTACAAGAGTTAATAGGTAAAAGTCGGGCGTGGTGGCGCACACTTGTAATCCTAGCATTTGGGAGGCTGAGACCGGAGGATCCAGGTTCACAGCCAGCCTCAGCTACCTAGTGAGGCACTCCGCAACTTAGTTTCAAATCGGTTTCAAAATAAAGAATAAAAAATAGGGTTGGGGGTATAGCTTGGAGGTAGAATGCTCCTCAGTTCAATCCCCAGTACTGCAAAAAAAAAAAAAAAAAAAAAAAAAGAGTTAATAGGTATATCACAAAAACCCAAAGTATAAAGGTGACTTAGGAGACATTTGTAAGGAAAACTCATTGTAAGGGTGGTGGAGAGAAAAGGGAAGGGAGAATCAAAGATGATGCCAGTTTATCAGTCTGGTTGAGTTGGACTATCCTAGTACTACCTGTGCATCTCATACAGAGGTGTATGAGGAAGACATGAAAGGTATATGAACAATGTGGCTTTAAATATGGCAGTGATGGCAAGGTACTCAAATGAAAGCTCTCAGGAGGAATTTGGAGATTCAGGATCCAAAGTACAGAACTGAGTTTAAGGCTGGGAATGTGCATTTGCCAGAAGATCATTCAGAGGGGACAAAATCATAAACCTAGATGAGTAGCCCAAGGGGCAGAGCATAATGTGACAACATGCAATGAAAGGCAGGAACTTTTAGTTTTTAAATAGAAAAGCGATAGCATGTAGTATAGAAAAGGAAGCCTACAGGTTAATTAGCAAATCTGAGAGAGGGCAAATGGTTAACAAGGTTTGCCCAAAGGACAGGGTTAGGCAAAATACAGCCCATGGCTGATTTCTTTTTTTCTTTTGTAAATAAAAATTGAACAGAACCATTCCTACTTATTTATAGATTGCTTCGAGAGTAGCTGGCTTCCAGTTGCCTTAAGAATACTTACTGGCTGGCTCTTTGCATCAAAAATTTGCTGCCTTTTTTTTTTTTTTTTTTTTTGTGGCACTAGGGATTGAACTCAGGGGCATTCTACCTCCGAGCTATACCCCCAGCCCTATTTTTTATTCTTTATTTTTTGAAACCGAGTCTCACTAAGTTGCAGAATGCCTCACTAGGTAGCTGAGGCTGGCTGCGAACCCGGATCCTCCGGTCTCAGCCTCCCGAATGCTGGGATTACAAGCGTGCGCCACCACGCCCGGCTCCTAGCCCTATTTCTTATTCTTTATTTTGAAACAGGATCTCACTAATTTGCAGAGGGCCTCACTAAATAACTGAGGCTGGCTTAGAATCCTCCTGTCTCAGCCTCCCAAATACTGGGATTACAAGCGTGTGCCACTATGCCCAGCTGCTGACCTTTGTTTTGATATAGAAATCTAAGAAATGAAGACCAAGAAGGTAGGTATTGCATTTTATGATGAGGAGGATTTTGATTACGTGAAAGAGTTCAGTTTTATCTTGTGAAACTGTTTGCTGAGATCCTGCTGTGTGCCTGGTAGTCAGTTTTGCTTGTATGATTTAGGAAGAGGCAGGCTAGATAGGAAGAGATTGATTAATGAGTGTGTAAATGAAAGTAGTGAATGTAAAATTTTCTTTTATAAGTATGGAAAGAAATGAGAGGAATTTGAAAGTTATATGAGTAGGACATTTTTTAAATATGGGAAATATGAAAGGAAATTTTCTATGGATTTCCTCTGGAGAGGCTAAGTGTGTTGCCATTAATGGAATTAATGGTCTAAGACTTGAATGCAGGGAGTACATGGGCCTCATTACAGGAAACGAATAGAATTGTTTGTGGAATTAAGTTAAGAATAGTAATTGCTCACACAGCTGTTTTTAAATAGCAAATTGTGTTAGGTAATCAGCAAAAATCTACTAAAATGTACTTGATAGTTACAAAGAAACTGCTTTATTGGTACTGACTTATGGGCCTATTGGGTACTATAAAAATAAACAAACAAACCAAAAACCTTTGTATGCAGTTTTCATGTTGGTGTAGTAATGTATTTTCATTTTTGTGTAATGTGTAAGTGTAATTTAGTTTTTTCCTCTTCCTTTTCTAACCACCAAACCCAAATATAATTGTCTTTTTCAAGAAGAGCAGCAGCGTGAACTTTATGAGCTCACAGAGCAATGAGGTGTGTTCTCATTGGTAGGAAGGAGTATCTGTTTGATTGCTTCTCTCTTTTCCTTCTAGATAAAAATATAATGTTTTATTGTATGGCTGGATTTAGGTCTACTAATTTATTTGTTTTCTGTTTATTTCATCTGTATTTTATCTGACTATATCTGCATTCTCTCTTCTGGATTTAGATTTTCTAAGAATTTCCATTTATTTATTTACTTATTTATTTATTTATTTATACATACATACATACATACATACTGGGGATTGAACTCAGGGGCATTCTACCTCTGAGCCATACCCCCAGCCCTATTTTTTATTCTTTATTTTGAAACAGGGTCTCACTAAGTTGTGGAGTGCCTCAACTAAGCAGCTGAGGCTGGCTGCGAACCCGGATCCTCCGGTCTCAGCCTCCCAAATGCTGGGATTACAAGCGTGCGCCACCAAGCCCGACTAGGACTTCCTTTTATTAGCTAGTTTTTAAATGCTATCTTTGCTGGTTTTGGGGGGGGGAAGGGAGGTAACTTTTTTAGGGATGCTAAAATATATTAACTTTTCAGATTACTTAATCTTGTACAACTTTACATAAAATGCAGAATTCTTTCATCTTCCAGGCCCATTTACCTTATGGGTGTGTTTACTGCTTTTCTTTATGCTGTGATTATTGTGGTTTTTCATCTAAATGCATTGTGACTCCTGTGAGACAATGTTACCTTTGCTTTAAACAACCATGTTTAAAAGACATTAAGAGGAGAAAGTCTTTATATACTTTATCATTGCTCTGTTCTTCCTTCCTCAGGATCCAAGTTTCTCTCAGATAACATTTCCTTCAGTCTGAAGAACTTTTAGAATTTCTTATTCCAAAGTTATATTGGGAATGGAATTCTTAATTTTCATTTGTTTGAGAATGTCATTATTTCACCTTTATTCTTTAAGATAGTTTTGCCAGGTGTAGAATTCTGGCTGATGATAGTCTCCTTTTCCCTATCTCATTGCCCCACCTCACACCCAGCATTTTGGTGATATTTTTCCATATCTGTGAGCATCTGTAGTTTCTGAGGACAAGTTTATAGTAATTTGAATTGCTCTTCTGTATAATATTTCCCTTCTGGTCATTTTTGAGGTTTCTTCTTTAATTTTGGTTGTCAGTAGCATGATTGTGATGTGCTTCTGTGTGGGTTTCTTCCTCTTTGTCCAGTTAAGAGATTCATTGAGTAAAGCATTGGTAAATTTTTTTCTTTCACCATGGTTGTGAAATTTAGGGGCTCATTATTTCTTCTAGTACTTTTTCTACTCGTTTCTCTCATTGTTTCTAGGTTAGACTTTCAGAAATCTTCTCTTAGGTCTCTGAAGCCCTTTTAATTCTCTTTTAATCTTTTCCCTCTTTTTATCAATTGAGTATTTTTTATTATATGTCATCATATTTACTCTTTCCCCTGTCATCTCCATTCTTTCTTAAACCCATCCAGGACATTTTTTTTTTTTTCCGGTACTGGGGATGCAACCTGGGGGCATTCTACCTCCAAGCTACACCCCCAACCCTAGTTTTTTTATTCTTTATTTTGAAACAGGGTCTCACTAAGTTGCGGAGAGCCTCATGAAGTCGTTGAGGCTGGCCGTGAACCCGGATTCTCCAGTCTCAAGTCTCCCAAATGCTGGGATTGCAATCGTGCGTCACCATGCCCAGCAGAACATTTTAAGTGTTTTATTTGTTCTTATAGAATGCTTTCTTTTTCTTTCAGATCTTCAGTCTTTTCACTCATTTTATGTTCTTTACTGATTGAGCATATTTATAATATCTGCTTTAATGTCTTTGTTTGAAAATCCCCATATATTGGTTATTTTGAGCTTGGTCTCTGCTAGTTATCTTTTTCCTTGAGATTGGGTCACATTTTATTGTCAAGAAATTTTATATATTATGAATCTTATTTGTGGAAATTTTGATTTCTTTCATGTTCCTCCAAAGTTTTTTATTTCTTTGTTTTAGTGAGCTATTAATTTGGTTAGACTCAGTGAAAATTCTCTCTTGCCTGAGAATGGTAGCTGCTCAGATCTCAACTTGATTCTTTAGCCTCAGGTTTGATTACTTAGTCCAGGCTAACTTCTCCATAACCTGTGTATGTGTGCTCCAGGGCTTTAAAGACTTGAATAGACATGCCAAGATTTCCTTTTCAAATTCTGTCTTGACTTTTTGGTGACTCTCCTAGCTTTATCCTCTTTTTCTTTCAGGCCAGAAAGATACTGGGCTTTCTATTGGGATTTTAGCTGTTTCAGGTTATGAATACCTACTTGCCTATAGCTTTCAAAATGGGAAACTCAGCTGTGCTGGTCCTCTAAAAGCTGTCAAAAAAACCCTCACTCATTCTGGTCTCCCACAGATACTTAGGACAAGTGTGTGTGTGTGTGTGTGTGTGTGTGTGTGTGTGTGTGTGTATGTATGTATGTACACATATACATCTATCCCCTGGGATTTATAGTAGCTGTTTGTAGGAGCTTACTACACTATATTGGAAACAGAACTCTCTAGGTCAGTTTTGAGATTTTTCCAAAATCTTTGTAACCTGCATTTTTAAATAATATTCCCCTTTAAAATGATAATTACTATTTTCATAACTCTTGAAATTTTATTTAGATTGACATTACTGTTTTATTTTAAATTGCTGGTTTTTTTTTGTTTTGTTTTGTTTTGTTTTCTTGCGGTACTGGGGATTGAACTCAGGGGCATTCTACCTCTGAGCTATACCCCAGTCCTATTTTTTATTATTTATTTAGAAACAGGGTCTCGCTAAGTTGCGGAGTGGCTCACTAGATAGCTGAGGCTGGCTGCGAACCCAAATCCCCCAGTCTCAGCCTCCTAAGTACTGGGATTATAAGCGTGTACCACCATGTCTGGCTTGTTGATTTCTTTTTTTAAAGACCTTTTTTGTTACTGAATTCTTATGACAAACTCTCATGTGAATGCCTAATTTTACATCTTAACTGTTTAGTAAACATTTGAATGCAGAATACCACACTTCTGCTAGGTACCAGAAAATCATAGAGATGTATTTCTATATTCCCTGCTATAAAGTTTTGTTAGTAGGATTTACATGAAAATATTCATTTGTGTTTTAAGACATAGTAACTTTAAATTAATTTATGAAAGAAGTGTGATTAGAGTTATTGGATAGAGAATACTTCAGAGGAGAGCATTTGATCCTATCCTGAGTCTCAGAAATTCAATAGGTAGGAATACTGTAGAGATAGAAAATGGAGTAGAATATCAATGTGTAGTAAGTCTTGACATATTTGGGGATGGAACATTGAGTATTTGAAGGGATATAGTGAAAAGTGAAACTAACAAGATAAATTGAGACTGCTTCAGAAAATGCCAAATTCAGGAAGGTGGATAATATTCCTAAAATAACAGAGGATCACATTTGAGTAATGAATGAATTTGATCCAAGATTATTATGGCAAGATGTGTATCAACTGTGTTAACTGTAAAGTAGAAGAATAAAGCAATGCACAGGACCTGAACCAGAGTACTGTGTATGTGAAGAGAATATAGTTCTAGAAATAATGCCAAGGCAGAAATAATATGATGAGTAACTGACTGGTCAGGGGACTATGAAAGAAGAGTGTTACCACATTCCAGAGAATTATTACATTTCTATCCACATATGCAAATATCCCCAAATTATACTAAACATATGAACGTTTATGCACATTTTTAATTTAACATGACTCATTCCCTGTATAGTAATGATTACAGACTGCCTCTTCTTTGGCCATGTGACAAGATCATTTCAAAATCATCATATGGTTTCTTGGTCTCTTGTGTGGTTTAGTTTCCAAACTAATGAGGACTTTGGCTTCTCAACTTAAAACTTATTTTTTGGGGTGGTGTTGGTATTGGGGATTGAACCCAGAGGCATTCTACCACTGAGCTGTACCCCCATCCCTTTATATTTTGAAAGGGGGTCTCGCTAAGTTGCTGAAGCTAGTCTCAGACTTGCCTTAGCCCTTGTCTCAGCCTTGCAGGTACTGGGATACACCATCAAGGCTAGTTTAAATAAAGCTTTTAATAACTTTTGCTCTTTCAAGGTAGTTACTTGTCTAGTTCATAGTTATTTACAGTCTCACTGCTTTTTGCAGTGATTTTCAAAATACTATTTGGTTGTTTAGAGTATTAGGTTTGATCACTGCCTAAAGAAGAATAATAAGCTAGTAAGTATGGAAGCATTTTTAGTTCTACTTCTATTAAACTGATCACATTCTTTCAACTTTATACACTTATTCTTTCATAGTTATTTATTAGTGACGACTGTGTGCCAGACACTATTGTAGGTGCCGAATATGTAATAGTGAACAAAGGAGATTATATTCTTGTTTTTAAGAAGCTTTCAATTTATGGGGGAAAAGTGTGTCTCACCTTCCCTCCCCAGAAGATGGCATTTGAGCAGAAATCTAAAGACAATGAATGCAAGATCATTCAGGGGTAAGAATTTTATTAAGAACCAGGAAAGCACAGTAAATAGGCCCAAGGAGTGAATGTGCCTGGTGCTTTTGAGCGCCAAGTGGTTGAAATAGTTTCCCTAAGAGAAAGAATTAGTATATAAGGTCTAGAGAGGTTGGAGGTGGAACCTGTACAACATTGTAGGCTGCTGGATTAAATTCAGAATGAGATCGGAAGCCATTGGTAGTGCTCAGCACAGGATTGACATGATTTGATATGGTTTTAAAAGGCCACTTTAGTTGCTGTGTAGAGAATAAACTGCAGGAGGGTCAAGGAGAAGGCAGCTTATCTAGGAGGCTGTTTTAGTAATCTTGATCAGAGATGATTTGGTTATGTTAAAAACAATTTGTCATAAATTTTGGAAATGATTACAAGGTAAATCTAATTACATTGTACTGTTGAGACATTGAGAAGGAATTTTTTTTTGGGGGGGGGGAGTTGAGACACATCCAGAGTCAAAGAGAGGTATCAACTTCCCTGCCCCCCTCTTCCGTGTATATGTGTGTATATGTGTGTATATGTGTGTGTGTGTGTGTCTGTCTGTCTGTCTCTCTTTTTTTAAAAATTTTTTTTAATAAGAATTGACTTTTTAGTGCCTCTATGGGAGAAAACAGGTGGCATTGCTGGACTTTGGTATTTAGACTGGGGAGGAGTGTTCTAGATTGTTCTCAGGTACAATGGGAGGGCCCTTCCTCACCCCCCCCCCCCGAAATTTGACTGCTAGTTTAAGGGTAGATTCAGAGACAGATCAAGAGCTTCATGTCTCTTTAGACAGAATCAATCCTCTAGTTAGTCTCTAGATGGTTCTACTAGATAATTCCCAAGTTGCTCTCTGCCAAGTTACTAATTTTAAACCTGTCCATCAAGAGATTCTTTCCCCTCCTGCTCTTTCTCCCTCCCTAACTTTTTTTTGTGGTACTGGGGATTGAACCCAGGGGCATTTTATCTCTGAGCTACACCCTGCCCTTATTTTGTTTTTTACTTTGAAACAGGGTTGCAAGCTGATCTTGAACCTGTGATCCTCCTTTCTCATCCTCCAAAGCACTGGTAGTAGAGGTGTGCCCGGCAGTGCCTGTTTTCTAGTTTTCTTAAAGAGACAGACATTGCATTTCCTTTTGGCTCTTTATTCTTTTGGCTAAACAACTAGATTTTTCTGTTTAGCTATATCTTTAAATGGCATTTATATTAGAGTAACAATAATATAGCAAAATCTCTGTTTGGAAATTATTTTCAAAATTAGTCATTTTCTTGATGAAATTAGTCATCTGCTTAGTATAGTATTCTACAAAAGACTTTAATGGGGAATTTGAATTTCTAATTCTTTGCTCTCAACAATGCAAATCAAAATTCTACTTGAATTTTGAAAGATGACCTGAAATTACTTCTTCTAATCTTTTTACTGGCCTTAATTTCTTACATATGATTTTTAAATTACATTTTTTATTTGACAAGCTATTGCATACAATAGCTTGTAAGTAAAAAAACAAAAGCTTTATAAGCCATGTCATATACTTCATATGAGATAGCATATCTTCTTCTAAATTCCCTTATTAATATTTTCCCCTTTTGCTTTTCATTAATGTGGCATAGTAACAAAAAAACCCTTATAGTGTAATTAATACTGTGTCACAGTGAATTTCTGGAAAATCCGAAAAATATAATAAAAATGGTGGTAGGTTTCTAGATGTATATTACTTTACAATTGATTGCAGCCTTTCAATTTTCTCTAAAGTAGTATCATTTTTCCACAAATGAAATTGAGTAAAGAAACTATTGGAGACAGGCACATTCATAGCTTTGATTATCAGATGTAGATATCCCCATTCAGATTACATTCATCAAATCATTTATTGAATCCCCCTATAGCAGATGGCAATCTTACAAAGTATATTGTTTTTCACTTATTAATGATAGTGCTGGGGTTTGATACTTTGGCAGTACATTTTACTTACTAGAATAAAAATTTAGATTTCAGTGATAAGAAAGGTAGGGTTTGTATGTGGGTGGGCGGTGGGGAGAGAGGTGTCTTCAAACTCTTGTGTTGTTCCTTCCAACTTTATATGTGTTCCTCTTTCCCATAGGGATAAATTCTTGTGTATGACACCTAAGCAAGGTGGCCATATTGACTTCCTTTTCTTCCTGCCTTTGCTGCAGGGATATCATAACTACCTCTCTCTCTTTTAATCTCCCTCTTTCTTCCTTCACTCTTTCTCAAATTGTGAGACTTCACTGCTACCTAAAATATTTTCCCAGTTCCAGTCCTACTTAATTTACCCTAATTTTAGTTCAGGGTGACAGAGTCTTTGGTGATAGATCTGGTAGTGACAGAGAAGAAACTGGTCAGTGGCTTCAAACCTGAGCCCACCCCTTTTACCTCCAGGCAGATCTTGTCTTGAGCTTCACCAAACCTTGAGCGAGGCCTTGCATGTTCAGAGTCTTCAGTGTTAACAGTATTTGTTTGCAAGGCCAGTATGGGGGACAGGGGAAAGAGTGCAAGTGTTAAGGCATAGAAAAATCACTTAAAAATAATCTCTTTCCAGTTTCTACTAGAGGATAGAAACCCAGAGAAGCCTATAGGACTCCGTGAAGGGTAGGAAGTGGGATAGAAACTATGACATGATTGACTCTAGATAGAGAATACTCTTAGTCAAAAACAAATGGTGGTGGTGGTAAAGTAGAAGTAGGTAGGCAGCATCTTTATGGATAAGGGGATAAAGCCAGATACTAGACTCAGCC
This sequence comes from Graphiurus murinus, assembly GCA_004027655.1. Classification (NCBI taxonomy): domain Eukaryota; kingdom Metazoa; phylum Chordata; class Mammalia; order Rodentia; family Gliridae; genus Graphiurus; species Graphiurus murinus. The sequence continues at coordinate 27,648 of PVLC010003754.1, forward strand.
AGGAAGATTACCTGTTCCTGTTGGAATCTTACTCTCTGATATCTTGAAAATTCAGTTTCTATTTTTGTGTTCCTTGTCCAGGTGTCAGTACACGTAGTACATTTTATTTGCTTTTAGTTACACGTGTGTGTGTGTGTTGAAGTCTAACTGGAGATTGAACCTAGGGCCAGTGTACCGCCAAGCCCCACCCCTAGCCCTATTTTTTATTCTTTATTCTGAAACAGGGTCTCATTAAGTTGTGGAGGGCTCACTAAGTAGCTGAGGCTGCCGTGAACCTGCAATCCTCCTTTCTCAGCCTCCCAAGTACTAGAATTACAAGCGTGCACCACTACACCCGGCTTATTAAATGTTTTTATAGAAGAAGGAGGCAGATTACTTTCATTAAGTTCACAAGCCATTATTTTCTAAAATGTGGTCTAAAACTTAATGTATGTTTTTGCTAGAACGTTAAATAAAAATAAGCATGCTTTTACAAAATGGGGTGCGTGAAATTAAACTATATATTGGTTTCATTCAGAAAAGCAGGTGCTAAGATTATATATAAGATTTTAAAAGGAGTTACGTCTATATGAATTAAATTATTGAGCTGCGCATAGTGGTGCACACCTGTGATACCAGTACTTGGGAGACTCAGAAAGAAGGATCACAGACAGCCTCTGCAACTTATTCAAGTCCGTCTGCAACTTAATGAGACCCTGTTTGAAAATAAAATAGGGCTGGGGGTATAACTCAGAGGTAGAATGCCCTGGGTTCAATCCCCAGTTAAAAAAATCTTGATTACCCCTTTTAGTTCTGTCGAATAGGAATAGAATAATATTTTGGGAAGTCCAACAAGACTCAAAGTGTTCCAACAATTATTGCTAAAGTTTCTCTGACATCTGTCATTTAAATTAGTGAATTAAAGAGCTGGCTAGTGTTTCTAAATCTGTTGAATTGACATGTATGTAACTTAAAAATATGAATGAAAGAAAATATATGAGAATAATATTTTCGGATATAGACTAACAAAAAGGTTTTACCTACCCACCACTATGTTGCCACCATGGTGTATTTTTTTTATTTATCAGATTTTGATGGATTTGTATAAATCTATGTTAACATCATCTTCTGTGTTTAATTTCATTTTTTCTACTTACCTTGGTCTTATGGATGAAGCTTTGGAAAGCTTATTATTCCTGTCATATTTCTGTGTTTGTACTCCCATTGTCTTTAGTAGAAAAGAGTCATTGATTCAAAAAGATGACTCTTGTCTTTGTCAGTGCCAGCCACGACCTTTTACTTAGAGTCTGGATATGTTAACAATAAAAGTACACAGCTCTGAGTTAAAGCCTGGCCAAATTCTTGTTATTCTATAGCATCCTTTGGGCCCCTTGCCATGTTTAATAGCAGTGGTATGTAGTTCTCAAAAATAAAATGAATTACCATTTTATTTAATCTTTGCTTTTTTCTTCATTTTATGGAAGGAATTAAAGTCAATGAGAATTGAGTATTGGATTTCACAGAATTTCATTTAAATTTTGTTTGCAGTATCTGTAACTAGTATCCATCTTCTATATGTTTTCTTTTACAGATGTATTTAAAATAACACAGAAGCCTCATATTTATTAATCATTTGGTATAAGAAAACAAATTATAGTCTGATTATTTTCATTAGGACAGGATTCCTGAAAATAAGTTTCCATTATGTCATCAATGAAAGTGGGGTTTTTTTTTGCATGTAACTTTCCATAAAATATTTGCAATTTCATGTATCATTATATATTAGTAGATTTTGTAGGTAAATAGTAGCCTTTTTTTTTTTATTGGGTCTAGTAGGAATTCTATCTACTGTTCTGTAATGTTGATTACAAAGAAGATGCTTGGAAAATAGGTCAAAGGATGGTATTGGAGAAAATATCACAAAGTGTGTTTTTTACATGATACTTCCCACACTTGTAGAGTCTTTCTTAACTTTGGAACTTTAGTAAGACTTCTCCAAGAATCAACAAAACATTCTGAATTTTTATACATAATCTCTGTGTTTTCAAAGCTTCTGGTTCACTGGAAATTGTGCCTGGAATATCATCTGTACTGTAATACCTCTGCTTATCTGCAGGGGATTCTTGCCAAGTCACTCAGTAGATGCCAGAAACTGTGGATAGTACCAAATCCTGTATATACTGGTTTTCCTGTATTTACATACCAATGATAGAATTTAATTTCTAAATTAAACACAGTAAGAAATTATCAATAACCAAAAATAAAACAGTACAATTATAACAGGTGTATTATAATAAGAGTCATTAAAGTTATTTAAAATTTGTGAATTGTTGATTGGATTGAATTGTTGTTGATTTGTATTTTTTTAATTTGATTTAGCATTTTCTAACCATAGTTGACTGGGGGTAAGTGATACTATAGTTAACACCATCTTTCCTATGAACTCTTTTCAAATATACATTAATCACTTGATGCAGAAAATAAAGACTCATAAAAAGAGTATTTTAGGGTCTAATAACTGAATTAGTAATTATATTTTTAGATTTATATCTTTTATTCTTTCTTTAGGTATGGATGAACGTGGAAGTACAACATCTTGGGGAACAAGTGGTCAACCAAGCCCCTCCTATGATTCATCTAGAGTAAGTTTTCTAATCTGTGTGTGTGTGTGTGTGTGTGTGTGTGTGTGTGTGTGTGTGTGTGTGTGTGTGTGTGTTTCTCTTTCATCTTTTCAGTACCAGGGATTAAACCCAGGGCCTTAAATGTATTGGGCAAATGCTCTACACTGAGCTACACCAACAACAACCCCCCATCCCCACCTTTTTAAAATTTTAATTTTGAGACAGATCTTGCTAAATTGCCCAGGCTTGCCTCCAACATGTGATCTTCTTGCATCCATCTCCTACATAGCTGGGATTATAGGCTTGCATTACCAGGCCTGGCTTTTTATGAAATCTTGATTAGAACTATAGATATAATGTGGTTGAATAAATAATTCCTTTCCTACATGGATTTTTTTTTCTTAAGAGAAATGAAGATTAATTTCTTTCATGGAAATAAAGTATCAAGTTGCTTCATAATTGATTTAATTCTTTTTACAAACTATCATACTTTGGGGATTTATTCTATTTCCTGTACTTATGGGATATTCTTGTGTAATTTCTGAACCTGGATTGCCTACCCTGCTTTTCACTAAAGTTAGAAAATTGAGTGCCTCAGTAGGTGTTTTCCATACTTACATAGCCATTGCTTTGCGGGATGGCGGTTTTCTTTAAAGCACCAGCTTTTAGCCTCCTCTCTCTTATTCTTGCTCCAGTAGTCATCAGTTGTTTATATCAGGAACTCTAAGACCCTTCTCTTGGAAGCGTACAAAATAGACATAAGACATGACGTTTCTTGGTTGTCAATTAAAAGAAGACAGAACCAAGCTAATGCTCTACACGTTGAAATGTCAAAAGATTAGAGTCTTTTCTAGTAAAACTTAAATCAAAACAAAAAAAATCAAAAAAACTTTAAAAAATGAGAGTGGGAAATGGAAAATTAGATCAAAGAAACACAGTAAAATTAAACACTGTGCTTTTATGCTAAGAAACTAGCGAGGTTAAGAGGTACTTTTCCAAAAGGTCTTAATTTAAATGAGTAATGACTCATTTCTTATGTATCTCACAGTTGACTAAGAGAGATATAATCCTTTTATAGATATTTAACCCAGAAGTGAATTGCCTTAAGAAGTAGAAGAAAAACTGAATATATGATGGTAACTCACAGTATCAGCATAGATTATACTTTTTCTTCAGTGAAAATGTGGAGTTGAAGTACCTCTTGAAATACAAAAGATTTACAGTTATATTTGACGATTACCTATAATATTTTATTTATTTTAAATACTTTGGGAAGAACTGCGATAGTCATGTGAAATCCAGCAATATAGAGAAAGAGAAAGGGTGTTAAACATGGGGTTTTGTGTTTCTCTTTTGGGAATCAGTGGCAGAGAAAGCCACACTCTAGCGTAAACAGACCTGTGTGCTGTCTCTCTGAAGACTTGGATTTTACTGGTGGTGATTCTAGTATCAATTAACCTAACCTTGCACACATTATTTTATCTTGGGTAAGATTAACTTGGTTGGTGTCCATATTATTTTCCACTTTGAAAACTTCCTGTTTTTTTTTTTAATACTATTATGAAAGGAGAGGTAGGTTTCTTGTTTAGATTTTAGAAATAACCGTTTTATGTAGTGGGGAATTCACAATATACTATTTATTAATACTAGAATATTTTCTTTTAGAGGGTTGAGTTACTGTGTAATAAAATGTTATTTCATAGAGTACATTAAATGGTGTCTTTATAGTTTATATTTATTTCCCTTCAAGCTTTCATTTTTTTTTTCTACTTGAGCACTACATAGGATTTTAGGAGAACATAATAGTGTATCTAAAAAGTTCTGTAATTCATAATCCTGACATTAAGTTTGCCTCTAGATATGAAATCCAAAGAATCATGCTTTTTCTGTTGCAATTTGATTTATAGGTCAGATGTGTAATCCTGTCTCGTGTGTGTATGTGTGTGTGTGTGTGTGAGAGTGAGTGGAGATTGAACCTATGGGTGTTCTACTTCTGAGCTATACCTTCAATTCTACTTTAGATTTTATTTTGAAACAGGGTCTCACCTAAGTTTCTGAAACTGGCCCCAAACCTGAAATCCTACTACCTGAGCCTCCTAAATACTAGAATTAGAGGTGTGTGTGTGCCACTGCACTCAACATAATGCTTTTATTCTTAGTTTTTTTTTTTTTTTTTTATTAGCATAGATCGTGTACTTTAAAAGTTAGTTTGATTTTATAGTAAATTAGTTTTTTCTATTTCAAAACCCACATTAATCTCTAGGTACTTCCAACCCTGCTGTAGAGCCATGTATATCCTACTTGTCTGTTGAGAGGTCAGTTAGAGTGAAAATTCAGTGCTATTTTTCTTTATTTTTATTCTCACTGAAAGCCATTCTTCCACTAATTTCCCTCATTGTATCTTAGCCACAATCTACACCTAAAAGGATTTAGTGAACTAGTAAGAAGTTATGTTGTTGGTTCTTTCATTTCTGTTTTTAACAAAAATCTGAATCCAATTTTTCTCACCCAGGCAGACATATATAGTTACCTTGAAACCTTCCTCAGCACACATGTTTACTGTCTTGACCACTTTTTGCATAATTATAAGCATAAATGGTTATAATATTGTTAATAAGAATGCCAATACTTCATTCTCTTGCCTGTTTTAGCTTGTGGAGGTTCTTAAATTTGTGTTTTACATTTTAGTACATTGAGGTTCTTAAATTCAGAAATAAATATTGAGATTGGCTAAAAACCAGTTTTGACAACATTGCTAGTAAAATAACTGAATTTAAACTTTAATAAAATTATAGGTACTTTTTTAGAAATAATGTGAATAAAATTTATTTAGGCTTTATCATACTCTATAAATATCACACTTCCATAACAGTAAATTACATTGTTTAACATAATTTGATATTCAATAACATCATTGAATTTAAAAAATCTTTTTATTTTACTTTGTCTAAAATTTGAAAAGGCTTAATAGGTCACAAAGGGTATTGAAAAATTGCCACCATGGTGGTGTTACAAAATATGCACTTTTAATTTAGATGAGTTAAACTATCTAAGCTACTCTTCTCTCTCTCTCCTTCTGGTTCTAACTCAAAACTGTAAGGCAGAGAGAATTTTTTTTTTTTTTTTGTGGTAACATAAAACCATTTTTGGTGTATGAACTCTATCTGTATGTTACACACATTACTGTAAGGAAATGGGTACATTAAAATCATGTAAGTTGAATTTAGTATTTAACAGCTTTTCCTTTTTGTGGGGGAGCACTAGGGATTGAATCTGGGGAACTTCTACCTATGATCTATACCCCCAGCCCTTTTTATTTTGAAACAGGATCTATGTTGCTGAGTTGCTGTGGCTGTCTTTGAACCTGCGATCCTTCTGTCTCAGCCTACCAAGCACTGGAATTATAGACGCGTGTCACCAGCTTTTCAAAGGAGATTTTTGCTTTGTATACTGTTTACCTTACAGGTTCTACCGTTACGTCTGATTTTAAGATACCATGCTGGTGTAGTAGTCTTGATGTATAAGTGAGCTCTAGTCAGGGCATGTTCAACACAAACTTCTCATCAGTTCGTTAAACTACTCACAGGAAGCCATTTAGTAAAGAGTTTTTATGAGGAATGAACACTATACCTACTAATGGTTCTAAAACAACTGATAGACATGTTCAGCACTCTTTGGAAACATGGGCTTGAAACAAAACATGTTTAAGACACAGGAAAAGAACACTACATTTATGGTTTGTATCCACAGACCTGTCTACCTTTGTCTTGAATTGTATACTCTTGACCTGTCAACCTGTGCAGAGCAAAAATACACACACAAAAAGATGAAAGAAGCGTGATGATGTGAAAGGTAGTTCCATTTTTTAGAAACGTATGAAAGTTATGATCAAGATAAAGCACAAGTGAGAGATTTAAATCTCAGGTAGTGCAGAAATGGGCAAGAAGAAGTGTAGCTAATTAGTCCCCTCCCTCTCTTACCTTTTAGCGCAAAAAAAAATGTTTTCTGTGTTTGAGATTCTACCAGTTATAAAGATCAGAAGATATCATGATTGTTCCTTTTTTTTACTACAGTGTTAATTTAGTTTAGTTTCAGATTCTCCCCTGCCCTAGACAAGTTATTTAAAGTCACTGTACCCTAGTTTACTCATCAGTGAAAATTACAGGTAATGATAACTACCCTGAGGATTAAATGAAACAATGTATACTAGTGTCTGGTATACATAGTGAATGCTATGTAGATATTGACTTTAAGCCTGTTTCTCAAAATTCATTTGCAAGATCTATATGTAATAGTTGCATAAATAGAGCTGGGTGTGGTGGCTCACACTTATAATCCCAGTACTTAGGACGGTGAGACAGGAGGATCATAGGTTCAAAGACAGCCTCAGCAAGTAGTGAGACTCATACCAACCTAGCAATATCCTGTTTCCAAATAAGAAATAAAATCGGGATTGGGGTGTAGGTTGAAGATAGAATGCCCCTGGGTTCAATCCCCAGTACCACCACCAAAAAAACCACAAAAAGCTACACAAATAAATGAAATATAAATGAATGAGTACATTGCACAGGTACTACATTCTAAGTGTAATAAATGTAATATAGTTTGATTTCTTTAAGGTTTCTAAATGAAAGCTAAGCATGATGGTACATGTCTGTAATCCCAGACTGAAACAGACGTATCATAGGTTTGTGGCCAGCCTCAGCAACTTGGGCTCTCAAAAACTTAGTGAGACTCTCTTTGCAAATAAAAAATAAAATAGGACTAGGGGTGTAGCTCAGAGGTAGAGTGGCTCTGGGTCCCATCCTTATTCCCCCCCCCCCATATATATAAATAAAATTAGTTTTCCTTTCTTTTTAATTGTCTGGTTTTTTCTTGGGAAAGCAAAATTCTCTTCCTGCCAAACTTTAATATGAAAGTTTTGCCTCTACCTCGTACAGTGCTTTATACATGTTAGGCATATTTTTTTAATATAATCAAATTGGGGAATAATTATTAGATTTTCCAAGTTAATTGGATTTGGAAGTTGAGGGAGGAAAAAGTTAAAATTGATTTAAGATGATGGAGTTTGAAGTGGATGATGGTGGTATTAATGGTAATAAGACTTTTTTCAGTGCTTACAAATGTATTGTCTTTATGATTCTATGTAGAGAGGCATTTTATTTAAAAACATAAGCATGGTGGCGCACGCTTGTAATCCCAGTACTTGGGAGGCTGAGACAGGAGGATTGTAGGTTTGAGGCCGGCTTCAGCAACTTAGTGAAGGCTTCTTTCAAAATAAATAAAATAGAGCTGTGGGTGTAGCTTGGAGGTAGAATGCCCCTAGGTTCTAGCACAAAAAATAAAAACATAGGCTTTAGAAACTTGTAAGGTGTGACCTTAGGCAAGTTATTTTACTTCTTTGGGTTTCAGGTTTCTTATGTCTAAAATTATAATTTTATGTAATTAGGGTCTTTGCAAATATGAAATATATAATAATAGCTATGTACTACTTCATTTATTGGCACAATAAATAAAAACTGCTATTACTCGTATTGCCAGCATTATCTCCAAACATCTAATAGTTTAATATACATTTTCATGGCTATCTTTCCTGCTGTATAAATTCTGTTTTAAGATGTTTGATCATTTGAGTCTGTGGATGTTTCAAAGGGATGTGTCATCTTGGGTTCCCTTAGTGCTTGGCTTTTCTTAGTGTTATTAGCCAACTTAAGCCAAACTCAAAAAGAGGTTCTAAAGTACCATTGAGGTATGTACCTGGAGAAGGTTTATAACCGGGGTCGAGAGAGGAGAAGTTTGCTGCTGATACTCTTTTCAAAGATGAAAAGTTTTTAATTCCTTCATTTAAAAGGTAACCTTGAGTTCACTATTGGCAAACCACTAAGTGGAATCACATTTATAGGGGCTGTCATTGATCGGGAGTTGGCATTTTAATCATAATCAGGTTATATACTACTATTGTATTTTTGAAAAAGTGCTTTTTCAAAAATATTCTGTTAAATCTTACCAATTTTTTATATGGTTTGTAGAATTGAACAGTTATTTGTATTTTTGCTTTTCACCCTGCATTTGCAGTATTACAGAATTTTCAAAGCTGAAAGGTATGTAATCAGTTTACATCCATTCCTTTACTTCATAGATGAGGAAACTGAGACTTTAGAGACTCAAGATTTGGCTAGGTTCAATTTTGTGTTATTTCCACAAATATGCATGAGATGTGGCTAGACTATCTTACTAGTTAATAATAACCTCTGGCCTAGAACTCAGATACTTTGAATCTTAGGCTAGTTGTATTTTAATCTCTTTACCAAAGTATTTCCCAATTTAGAGAAGAACTGTCCTAAATATTCTGCCATATTTTGAAGGAATGGCCAAAGAATAAGGTAAAAACAACAGAATCTGCAGGTGATGTGTAGCGTTCCACGCAACCGATGTCGCGTCCCATGCCACACGGGGTAGGGCAAAGCAGACCAGCCGCTTCGCGCGTTGGGGCTGAGCGAGAGGGAGAGTGTCGCGGCCGGGCCCACCACCCTGGGGAGTCGGGGAAGCCCCCCCAAAACCAGCACCGGTCGGGAGTCCAGTCAGCGGTCAGGCAGCTCTGCAGAAACTCAACTTTATTGGAACACACAATAGAATATATGGGCAGGTCAGGTAGGGAGGTGAAGCTGGGGAGGGGGAGCCAATGGGAGCAGATCTCGTCACCTATAGCTGCAGGGGAGGGAGGTAGGTCTTTCCTTGACCCACCCACCGGCTTCCCTAGGTCTGAGGGGTCAGATTTCACCAAGAAAGGTCAGAGCCTGTAAGTGCCAAATGCCACATAACATGAGCAGTCCCTACAGTGATGCAAGAATTTTGGCACATGATATGATAGAAAAATTGACATTGCATATATAATGGGTTATAAGGTAGGGTATTATAAAATTTAAGGATTGAGCATTAAAATCAATCTAGCTAACTGATGGAATGTCTATTTCTGGCACTCTTAATTCCTTTCTTTGTGACTCTGATCAAGTTCATTTTTCTTTATCTCACCCCCTCCCCCTTCTCCTTCTCAAAGAATGGGTACTAATAATAACTTCACTAAAGTTCCAGACTTAAGCCTATTAGTCGAGAATGGAAAAACCAGTTAGGTGGTGATGAGTTGGCTTTAAAATACTTCATCTAGCTTTTGTATATAGCCCAGTACAAAATGATTTCAGGGATTTTTTGATTAAGGGGTAAATAAGTAGGTATGTTTTGAAGCTTTTCATTATAATACTTGCTGTGACTTCTGCTACCAATAGCAATAAAAGGATAGGAGCAGTTTATTTAAAAAATGCCGGCAGTGGTCATTTCACAAACCATTTCTTGGGAACACATATGAATAGCAACTTGATAGACCAGGTCAGGTAGAAAACAAACAATGAAGGTAGAAGGATTTTGGAGTTGCTCCAGTCTTTTAAATTTTGTCCACAAAGCTATAGTTTAAGAACTTGGAATAAGAGAAACAAAAATAAATGAAAACTCAGCTAAAGTACGAATATAGTTTTCAGATTCTGTGGAAACTAATATTAGTCTATAAGGTTGTCTGGATGAGTCTGCATTTCTCTTGCAGCTCCTGGACTATTCCTGCCACATGTGGCTAAAAGGAACTTTAATTTTTGCCTCATACTCTCTCCATTCTTAGCAGGTATTCAATATCTTTTCATTCATGTGGAACAGCTTGGTTAAGAGTCACTCCGTAGTTTGTAGATAGTGATTTAGATAGGGGATAATAGAGCCTTGGTTCTCTTCATGTACTATCTATTCCAAATACATAGAGGTCATTCTGACCTCAGTAAGGGGCTTTACTGGCTAGAGTTTTAGAATGACCTGGTGAATAGTTTATTTACACTTGACAGCAGAGACCTTGAGAATTTCTAGGGTAGAGGGAACCTGTTTTCTCTCCCATTGAAGCAAGTGGTTATGAGAACTGCCCTTGTAAATAAGGATATTAATGGAGGCTGTCTGCTTTCAAATTTTTTACTTCTCATGGTCTCCCAATATTAAGATTCTGAGATTAGTAAAGGCACTGAGTTTCTGAGATGTAAAAGGTGAATAAATGTATATTTTAGGGTTCAGAAAACATGCTTAGAAATATGTCATATTTACCTAAGGAATTACACATTATTACTATTATTATTACTACTATTACTACTATTACTGCCACCACCACCATGGATTGAACCCAGGGGTAATCTACCTCTGAGCTGTACCCCCAGACCTTTTTTTATTTTTTATTTTGAAACAGAGTCTCACTAAGTTGTTGAGCGTCTCACTGAATTGCTGAGGCTGTCCTTGAACTTGTGATGCTCCCTTATCAGCCTCCCAAATGCTGGGATTACAGGCATGTGACACTGCACCTAGCCAGGAATTACACTTTAAAGCTTTAACTCTTCCAAGACAGCAGTGGAAGAGTTATAATTACGTAACAAATAGTTAATTACCAAAGTAACTTCATTGGTTATTTAGGGGGTTGGGAGAGATTACTTTGGGCAGTCAGAAAGAGTTAACTGAGGAGGAAGTGTTTGAATATACTGCTATAGGTTGGTGGACATTTAAATGACTGAGTTGAAAGAGAGACAACCTACTGGAAATTTGAAATGATGGAACACAAGGACAGAGGTCCCAACTCACTCATTCCAGTAGATAGTAAGTCACCTTACTTTGCAGGTGAATAGTGGGAGATAAGGCAGGTAGCCTATCTGGGAGGAATGCGCTCTCTTCTTTCAGGGCACCAATTAAGAATAGATTTCTATTCAGGAAAAGACACAAAATTTTTTATAAACAATTTATTGTGGCATGAAGAATGGATTCAAAATGAAAGAGTGACAAGAAATAGGATGATGGGGAAATATTAAGTGTATAAATCCATTCATGATGAAATTAGACTTGAATTAAGATGATAGGAGACACATTGCAAAGTAATAGAAAGAAGAAAAATGTCACAAATTTGTGTGTGTGTGTGTGTGTGTGCGTGCGCGCGTGCGCGCGTGCTGGGGGAAGCAATTGGCACAACTAGGTGGATAAGAAAGATAAAAAGTTATAGATTCACTGTTCCCACAGTGTGATGACTCCTGAAGGAACACTACATGTTTCTTTAGGCTTTGACAAGTTAGCTATAGTTGTGTTAAACAAATAGCAGATCACCTCATTTTGATAAAGAGTTTTCCTTATAAGTGGGAAAATCTAGTTGTCTGAATAAAAAAAGTAAAATAACTTTTATTCATTGTTCCCCATTTGTCAGCACAAGCAAAGTGTAGTGTTATTTTCATTTCTGTAGCATAGGCATTTTCTCTAAATTGTTTATTATTTGCTATTGCTTTTATTTTTGAAGGGGAAAGGTATAGATTTTATACCTATTAGGAGTTCAAATGCAGTACTTAGAAAGGACACACAAATTTTGAAATAGTATTTTATGCCTCTTGATCTCAGGTACAAAACAAGAGATGAAGCAGTTAAATAGCAAAGCAAGACAGAAGGGACAGAGAATTAAAGTAAGTGTTTTCTATAATATTGCATCTATGTTCCCATTTAATCTCTGTTTTGTTATGTAACTGCTCCTTCAGAATGTTTTGAGTGTGCAGAAAAATTTGGATAAGAAAAAGTTGTAGCTGGGCGTGGTGGCGCACGCTTGTCATCCCAGCATTCGGGAGGCTGAGACCAGAGGATCCAGGTTCGCAGCCAGCCTCAGCTACCTAGTGAGGCACTCCACAACTTAGTGAGACTCGGTTTCAAAATAAAGAATAAAAAAAATAGGGCTGGGGGTATAGCTCGGAGGTAGAATGCCCCTGAGTTCAATCCCCAGTACTGCAAAAAAAAAAAAAAGAAAAAGTTGTATTCTAAAGTTAGGTTTAAATATACCCATGAGAGTAAATGTTTATTACTCTTGGTGGTATTCAAAACAGCATCTACCCATAAACTGTAACGTGTGTGTTTTTAGATAAGAAAAAATTAGGTTATGATGATATAAGCACCTTTAAATCTCTGTCCACTGATGTTTAAGGTGGAAGAGATCACATTGATTGGATTGTCTATTATTCTATTTTAGAATATTTTAGATTCTGTTCTTTTTTTTTTTTTTTAGCCTAGCCATTCTTCCTAGAGACTATACTAGAGACTGTATCTGTTGAGATGCTTCAGCATAGATCTGTTTGGAAAAAGCCTTTATGTCAATTTCTTGCCTCACTGCAAGTTACATGTAGCTTTATATGCCTATAACATCATTATCAAGACTAATCTGGCCTTCACAGTTCTTTCTTTTTAGACTTTAGTAGAAATCAGGCATGTTAATATTAGAACCTCTCTTATGTTCCCTTTTGTAAATTGTTGAGCTCAGTCTTATTTTCTGAGAAGATTTCTTATTGGTGGAAATAAAATGTAGGGGAGATTCTGGCTGAACAAATTTTTAGGTGCACTTATTTTCATTAATAAGAATAAATATAACTAGCATTTGTCTTAATATAGCTTACAAACTTCACTTTTACATGGTGCCTACTTTGATTTTCATAGCAGCTCACTGAGAAGAAGCCTTCACTTTAAAGGTGAGGCAATTGAGGCTCAGAGAAGGTAGATAACTTACCAGATATTAAACATCTAAAAATATATGACACTTAAACTACTATTACTTTTTACTGTGCCACACTTGCCAATGTAAAAAAGAGACACCAAAATAGTTGTGATTCTTACTTGTCCAAGGCGAAGGAAAGATGCTCTTGAAATTTTAAGGTGATGATACTGTTATCATTATTCATTCATTTATTTATTTTTGGAACTGGGGATTAAACTTAAGGACATTTTACCTCTGAGCTACACCACCAGCCCTTTTTTTTTTTTTTGCAGTACTAGGGATTGAACTCAGGGGCAGTCTACCTCTGAGCTATACCCCTAGCCCTCTTTTTTATTCTTTATTTTGAAACCGGGTCTCACCAAGTTGTGGAGGGCCTCACTAAGTAGCTGAGGCTGGCTGCGAACCCGGATCCTCTGGTCTCAGCCTCCCAAATGCTGGGATTACAAGCGTGCGCCACCACGCCCGGCTAACCCACTAGCCCTTTTTAAAAAACTTTTTTTCCCCCGAAATAGGGTTGCTGAGGGTCTCATTAGGTTGCAGATGCTGACTTTGAACCTATGATTCTCCTGTTTCAGCCTCCCAAGTTCTGGGATTACAATTGTAGTGCCATCACACCCAGCTCTGCCATCATCATTATTTCTTACAAAATATTCACCATGGGAGGCTGATATTGAGATAGGAGGATTGCAGGCTTGAGGACAGCCTCAGCAAATTAGTAAGACCCTCAGCAACTTGGTGAGACCCTGATTTAAAATAAAATGTAAAAAGGGCTGGGGCTATAACTTGAAGGTAGAAAATTTTATTGTTCAATCCTCAGCTCATGTGTGCCCTCTTGTGTATGTGTGTGCGTGTGCGTGCACACACACACACACACTATATGAAAAATAAGACCAACCAAACAAACCATGAGCAATATAATAAATCAGACTAGCATCCAAGTTTTGCCTTTATAATTGAAATTGACCTGGACAAGTTACTTTCTGAATGTCAGATTTTTCTTCTGAAAGAGATTTGTCTTGTGCGAAGTATGGGAGAATAATTAAATAGAGAAAATCTTACAAATATATAGCACATATCTGGAATCTGTGTTTATGCTTCTTTTTTCATATCCAGTCTCAGGAAAAATTTTATGTCCATCTTGATATAAAACCATGTTAGGAATTTTACAAGGTTTGGGTGCTCCATGGAGAGGCAGCTGTTTTGAATTCCTTGAGAATGTACTGAACAAGATATAATAGATTGTCATGGTTTTTAACAAGAAGTTCTGTAAGTCAAAAAAAGTAAATTTTATACAATTAAATCTATTAGAAAAGTTTATTGCATTACATATAGATCTAGGGATTTGGAGATAATTGGGAAAAGGAAATAGGGCAGCTCAGATTCTTAGAATCTTTATTCTCATGACAGAATGAAGATCTATACATTGTAAAAAAGATGCATCTGTTTAAAATGATATGTATTTAACAAGGTAGTTATGAGATATAAGTTAATGAGATCAAAGGCATACATGTTAATTCTTTTATGATGTACTTTTATTGTCATATACTCTGATAGTTTTATTCTGAGACTAACAAGCTTGAGTATTTCCTTTCAGGTTATTGAACTCATGCTTAAAATTTCATGTTATCAAATGAAATAATCTTAATGTGATTTTGTACATAGAGCAGAGTATATTTTTGGTGCTTAGTATAGCAATTTATTTTGTGATTAAGCAATAAAATGCCAGCTGTCCCGAACTAAATGCAGTTATTCATCACATAATGGCAGGGATATATTCTGAGAAATGTTTCATTAAGTGATTTCATCAGTGTGCAAACATCATAGTGTACTTACACAAATCTAGTTGGTATAGCAAACTACACTCCTAGGCTATGTGATATAGCCTAGGTTAGAACTTGTTCAGTACATTGCTGTACTGAATAGTGTAGGCAAGTATAACACAATGATATTTATGTAAACATAGAAAAAATACAACATCAAGGCCAAAAAAATTGTAGAACTGTAGAGTGTGCTATAGAGCACTGGCAGTTGCCCTGGGTGAGTCAGCGAGTAGGTGGTGAGTAAATGTGAAGGCCCAGGCCATCACTGAGTACTGCTGTGGACTTTCTAAACAATGGATACTCAGGCTACATTAAATTTATAAAATATATTTTTCTTCAATAAGAAGGTAACCTTACAACTTTTTTGTGGTACTGGGGATTGATCCCAGGGACATTCTACCTCTGAGGTACAGAGGTAGCAGCCCTATTTTATTTATTTTTGTTTTGAAACAGGGTCTCACTAAATTGCTGAGGTCTTCACTAAGTTGCCGAGGCTGGCTGTGAACCTGTGATCCTCCTCTCTCAGCCTCCCAAGTATTGGGATTTATAGATGTGGGTCACCTTGCCTGGCTATAACTCTTTTTATTTAATAAACTTCTAAGTTATTTTACTTTTTGACTCTTTGGGAATAACACTTAGCTTAAAACACAGCCACATTGTATAGTTGTAGAAAAATATTATCCTAGCTGGGCGTGGTAGCTCATGCCTGTAATCCCAGTACTTGGGAAGCTGAGACTGGAGGATCATAGGTTCAAGGACAGCCTCAGCAAGTACTGAGACTCTCATCAACCTAGAGAGACTCTGTTTCCAAGTAAGATGTAAAATCGGGCTGGGGGGTATAGCTCGAAGTTGGAATGCCTCTTGGTTCAATCCCCAGTAAAACACACACACACACACACACACACACACACACACACACACACACACAATGTGTATATATATTTGTGTGTGTTATATTAGGGTTTGAACTCAGTAGAGTTCTATCACTAAGCTATACCCCAGCCATTTAAAATTTTTTTAGTTTTGAAACTGGGTCTCACTAACTTTTCATGTGCTGGCCTCAAAACTGAGATCATCCTGTGTCAGCCTCTCAAGTACTGGGATTATAGGTGTGTACCACTACTTTTGTCAGAAAAATACTATCTTTATATTCCTTAAGGATTTTTGTTTAAAATTTTACTTACAAGCAGTATAAAGATTAATGGGTTTCACTGTGACATTTGTATCCATGTACATATCCTGTCTACCCTTCCTTCTGCCCTTTCTCGTCCTCTCCTCTTTTCTCTCTCTTGTTATTCTGTTCTAAGTCTGTAATAGTCCTTTTTCTACTTTCAGATCATCATTTTTGTTGTTGTTGTTTCTTTGTATCTATACAAGGGAGAAAACATATTTATTTCTTCTGTGTCATATTTAACTCCAAACAGTGGTCTCTAGTTCCATCCATTTTGTTGTAAATGACAGGCATTCCATTCTTTTATGGCAGAATAGTACTCCGTTATATATATATATATATACCTTTCATGTGCTATATATATATATATATATATATATATATATATATATATATATATATATATAACTTATTTTCTTTGTCTATTCATCTGTTGATGGGCACCAAGGTTGATTCCAGTTATTGTGAATAGTACTACAATAAACATAGGTATGTAGGTGTATCTTTTGTATACTGGCTTCATGGATATATACCCCAGCAGTGGTATAGCTGGAGCATATGGTATTTCTACTTGTAGTTTTTTGAGGAACCTCCATATTGTTTCCCATAGCGACAGTTTAATTTATATTCATACCAACAGTGCATAAAGGTTCTTTTTTTCTCTACATCCTTCTGAGCATAAAATTTATTTTTATCTTTTTACTTTTTAAACTTTTTGTTAAAAACCAAGACACACACATTAGGCCTGCACAGAATCAGGATGATCAATATCACTTGTCTTCCACCTCTACATCTTACTCCTTCGGAAGATCTTCAGTGTAGTAATTTGCATGGAGCTGTCATCTCCTATGATAACAAAGCCTTTGTCCTGGGTCCCTCTTGAAAGACCTGCCTGAGGTGTCACATCTATAAAAATTATGCCATAGGTGGTTTGTGTGACTTTCTTTTAATTTATTGTAAATTTGCTTGTAATTAGATAATGCAACAGGAACATTTCTTTCAATTAAAATCTTTTGGTATCACAGTCCATTCTTTCAGACATTTTAAGCATTTGTTGAGGTCTTTAAAAGCTTCTGCTAAACTTTTCATGTGCCAGGTGTGGTGGCTCATGCTTGTAATCCCAGTACTTGGGAGGCTGAGACAGGAGGATCACAGATTTGAAGCCAGCCTCAGCAACTTAGACTCTCAGCAACTTAGGGAGACCCTGTTTCCAAATTAAAAAAAAAAAAAGGTCTGGGGGTATAGCCTATATAGAAAGCCCATTGGTTCTATCCCCAGTACCACAAACAAACAAACAAACAAACAAAAAACAAATAATAAAAAGTAAAAGATAAAAATATAAAAAAAAAACCCTTCACTGAATTTGGGGGTTTCTTTTTATTCTCCTGTGCTTTTCTTTTCTCTTGTCTTTTCTTCACCTTTGCATTTAGGAAACAGGACATTCTTGCTCCATTATAACTTATAGGACCAATGTTGTATTATGCAGATATTGAAAAGATGCATGGCCATGTCTCTTTTGTGTTGGTGACACCACTACATATCATTGTATGTACATATTCTTTATTTCCCACTAGCCCTAACTTACTCCCTTAGATCATTTTCCCTCCGTGTCTTTCTTGCCAATTTGGTGTGGTCTTATCTTGAATTTCTATACTTTGCTTGTGGGCTGTTCACAGGAAAATCCTTTTTTTCTCCCTCTCCTTTCATTCACAAAATATTTCTTGAGAGTCTGTTATTTTCTAGCCACTGAAAGTAGTTGAGCAAAACAAAATGATCAATCCATATTCAGTGAGCAAAAGGGAGTACTCATTCTAATGGGTATAACAGATTATTGTACTGTGGAATGATGAGAATTATGATAAAGATATCCCAGGGTACAGAAATAGAAGCAACACTTCCTTAAGAAATCTGCAGGACATATTGAATACCAAATGAAAATGATAATCCATTTTGTAATACAAGGAACAGAGGATTTAAGTCTGAAACTTTTCATCAGATGAGTGAACTTGGTCAAATGGTTAAAAAATGTCTCAGTTTTTAAAAGGTTATTGCAGATTATAAATCTTTAAGAAGAAATAACATATACTGTTTTCCCATCATAGAATTCCCTCTGTGTCACTTCTGAATTGAGTCTGACTGCCAGTAGCAGTCTCAAAGAAATAATAAATTAGACAGTGTAAACATTTGATCCTTAATTTAGGTCTATGTATAAAGTGTGAGGAGTCAGAGTTGTTGTTGTTTTTGCATAAGCCTGTCTGGTTTGACCTGCACCATTTGTTTATCTTCTCCCCAGTTGAATTACCTTGTTATCTCTGTTGCAAATCAGTTGACCAAATATGTGAGGGTCAATTTCTGGGTTTTCTTTTCTGTCCATTGATATTATTTTCACACTTAATGCCATACTATCTTCATTACTGTACCTTTAGAAATCTTGATATCATGTAGTATAAATCTTCTAACCTTTTTGTCCTATTTTAAAATTGGTCTGTGTTATCTTGCTTTTGGTTAGATTGGCTAAGGGTTTACTAATCTTGTTTATCTTTTTTAAAAAACAGCTTTTTGTTTCCTTAATCTTTTATATTTCTTATTATCTATTTCATTGGTATCCGTTCTGGTTTTAATTATTTCCTGCCTTCTACTGGCTTTTCTTTCGTTTTTCAAGTGCCTTGAGATGCATTATTAGGTTGTTTAAGTCTTTCTGTTTGTTTGTTTTTTAATGTGGATTCTTAGTGCTATAAAGTTTCCTTTTAAAATAGCTTTCGTGGCGTCTCAGATGTTTTCAATCTTCATATATTTATGTAATTCCTCTGGATCTTCCTGTTCTTGAATTCTTCTTTTAGTCCACTATGATCTGAAAAGATGCATGGAATTTTTTCAATTTTTTGAATTTGCTAATACTTATTTTGTGGCCTAGAATAGTCTACTTTTGAGAAGATTCCATGGGCAGCTTGGAAGAATATGAATTCAGCTGTTGTTAGGTGAAATGTTCTGTAGATATCTATTGAGTCCATTTGGTTTATAGTATTCCTTAGGTTTGATAAGTCTTACTGATCTTTTGTCTGGATGGCCAATTTAATGGTGAGAGAGGTATATTGACATCTCCCATTGTTAGTGTATTGGAGTCTAGTTGAGTCTTAACATCAAGTGGTGTTTGTCTCATGTAGGCGGGAGCACTGACTTTGGGGCCTAAATGTTTACTATTGTTATATCTTCTTGTTGGATTGTTCATTTATCAGTAAAAATTGACCTTCTTTATCTCTTTTGATCAATTTTGGCTTGAAGTACTAGAAATTCTAGCCAGAGCAATAAGACAAGAGAAGGAAAATAGAGGGATATAAATTAGGAAAAAAGCTGGGCGTGGTGGCACACACTTGTAATCCTAGTACTTGGGAGGCTGAGATAGGAGGATCAAAGATTCAAGGACAGCCTCAGCAAGTAATGAGACTCCCATCAACCTAATGAGAGCCTGTTTCCAAATAAGAAATAAAATCGGGCTGGGGATGTAGCTCGAAGGTAGAATGCCTCTGAGTTCAATCCCCAGTACCAAAAAAATAAAAATTAAAAATAAATAAAAAAATAAATAAGGAAAAAAGAACTTTTGTTCTTAGAACACATTTTTAATACTAAGGATATGGACTAGTGTTTCTCACACTATGAAGGATTAGCTTTTACAAAAAAAAATCTTGTACAGAACAGTACTTTTTAAAAATAAAGAATAAAATTATAGAAAACAAAGTTGAGATAAGTTGTATATTAACATGAATGTAATCTTTAATAAACATTTTACAAGTGAAATGTCAAAAATTAGTTTAGGATTAAACTGAACTCAGGTTTCCTAAAAAATTTTATATATGTTGTGTGCATATGCATGCCCCCCTCCCCCCATATACATATTGTTATTGAACCCAGGGGTACTCTACATCTGAGATATAACCCTACCCCTATTTTACTTTTTTTTATTTTGAAGTAAGGTCTCGCTAAGTTATCATGCACTGGCCTTGAATTTGTATTCTTCTGTCACAGCCTCCCAGGTATTGGGATTATAGGTGTGTACCACTGCACCCAGCTTGTTGCACCATGTTTTTTTTAAAGTATACTTTTATTGGTGTATTATAGTCTCACATCATGATGTAAATCATATTGAAAGTGACATATGTGCACACAGCACTTGGTGACTCCCTCTCCCCGCTCTCCTGGTATCATATTTTAAAGTAGATTAATAAGGTAATTAATTTTATAAAATATTTATTTTATATATAGCAGTCACAAAAGTCTCAAATCATTTCTGAAAGCTGCTTCTTAGTTCCTTTGTTTATCTTAATTCCTTTGCTTAGCCATCTGTAGTTCATTATCAGTCCATGCACTATACTTTATATAGCCTGACACAGATTATCAGAAAGTTATTATTAAGGAAGGGGTTGCTAAAAGAAAGTAGAGAACCCATGAATAGTTTTGTGTGATATGGCTTAAAACATGTAGTATTATTTTGTAGCCACTCATATAAGTTCTAATTAAAGACTTAAAAGCATATTTTTTGCAGTTAAATTACATAAGAAAACATTTTTTTTCCTTTGCCTCCTAACCTGTTTTTTCTTTAAAAATGTATAGCATTGGCTGGGCGTGGTGGCACATGCTTATAATTCCAGCACTGGGAAGCTGAGACAGGAGGATTGCTAGTTGGTGGCCAGCCTCAGCTACTTAGTGAGGCCCTCAGCAACTTAGACCTTGTTTCTTTTCTGAACTTAGTTTCTATAGTTTTGGATAGTAACAGATGACAGTTGTTACTAAATTTTTTTTTTAGTTCATTGAATTTAACCTAGTCCATTGAAGTATTGTTTTCCTATATTCTCATAAAGATCAGTTCCAATACTGCTTTTTACAAAGTTACACACCAAAGTAACAAGATTATTATTTATTTACACTTTTGCTGTTTTATTGTATAGTCAATAGTTACAGTATAGATTATTTTACTTCCTTATATACTTGAAAGGTATTCTATACTTTTTCTGTATCCTGTGTTAATAGGTTTGTGGTTTAGATATAGATCTGCTAAAAAAATTAACTTTAAAACTCTTTAAGGATGGTTATAATTGAATTTCAAAGACATTTTCTGCATGCTTGCTCTTGTGAATGCATGTGTTTGCTCTAGCTCTCTCCTGCGCACTGGTACTGGGGATTGAACCCAGGGGCATTCTACCTTTGAGCTACACTCCCACCTCCCAGCCTTTTTTGTTTTGAAACAGAGTCTGTAGGTTTCTGAGAATCTCACTTAGTTGCTGAGACTGTCTGTGAACATGTGATCCTCCTATCTCAGCCTTACAAGTATTGGGATTATAGTCATGTGCCGCCACACCCAGACTTTGCTTTTAAGATTTATTTAAGTAGAAAGAGAATTCTTAATTGAGTAATATAAAAGGTGGAAATATACAAAATGAGGAAATATTGTGCCGCAAATAAGTCTCTTAAAAGCATTAAAAGAGATTTGCTTGTCTTTATGGAAATTACTTTTAAGGAATTCAACAAGAACTTTAGAAGCAAGTGTTACTTTATAATAAAAGAATAATGGTACAGAATAGTGAGGAAGCTTCTTACTTAAAGTTATTAAGAGACTGTTTTGTAATCTTTATTAGGTTGCTCTGAGCTTATGTAAAAGGAGACCAGTCTTTGCTACATTTATCACCTTATATTGTTAGTTTTTTGTCCCCCCACCCCCAGTACTGGGGATTGAACCCAGGGACATTCTGTCTCTGCTGTACACCCCCAGCACTTTTAATTATTTTGTTTTTGAAACAATTTCTCACCAAGTTGCTGAGGCTGGCCTGGAACTTGTGACCTTGAACCTCCTCTCTCAGCCTCCCAAATACTGAGATTACAAGTGTGCACTCCCAGTTATGTTGTTATTTATGATCTCTTGTGAATTGATAATTGGTGTGAGGTATATGGCATTTTATTAACCCCAGCTTTGTGAATTCTTCACTTAGAATTCTTGGACAAGACATTCAACTTCTCTAGTCTGTCTTCACCTATACAGTAAGTGAAATAAGTGCTAGACATATGGTTTGTTAGGGTTTCAAAATCCTACCATATGTGACAGTGGGATTCAGTAATTTTTCCTGTAGGCCTAGAGGGCTTTTTATTTCTCAACATATAGAATAAACTTTAACAGGTAAATCCAGAAACTCTTCTGCTTGTTGACTTTAAAGTACCACAAAGCTACAGGCTAAAGAATGAGAGCATCAACTCTGCTTCTTATAGAGGGCATTAGCAGTTACGTGGATAAACTTATGTAGATGGACTGAACTTGGGAATGAACGTGAGTGAATGCTTTAGATGATCATCTGGATCTTGTGTTCAAAAGTTCTTCATGTCCTTCCATTCAGCAGCATTTTATGGAGCTTTTATGTTTCTGAATATCTTTAATATAATCAAAAGTTTTGATATTCTTCCTCCTACCCATGGCAATTCAAGACTTGCTCTTCCGTGTGGGGTTAGAATAATTCTATGAAACTATTTCTTAACATTCACAAATAAAAAGCTACCTGAAGAGATTATTCATCATCTCAGCAGAAATTTGAGCATTTAATTACATGTCGTTTTGTGCTGTTCTTGCCCTTTAGGAGTTTTTGGGCCTATATGACAAAAATCAATCTCCCCTTGAAGACAGTTTGCTGTGTAGTAGCACCTGTTCTGTTAAAGGATAATAGAAAACTTGAAATATTGAATATTAATTGCCTTTTTCAGATGTAGACCTAATTCATTAACTATGGCATTGTCCATTTTTTATTCATTCATTAGCTCGACAGTTTTTTCTTTATTACCTACTAGGTTCTTGTTTGTATACTTGTTACTTGTGGTAGAGTGCATCATGTGATACATATTCCATATTCCCAGGGGATTTTATGATCAAGTTAACACCCTTGTCTTTTTTCATAGATGTGTTTAAATGAGAAAGTTTATTTATATTAGTTAGCTTCCCATTACTGTAACAAAATAACTAAGATAATCAACTTAAAAAGAGGGAAGCTTTATTTTTGGCTTATAGATTTTGAGATTTGCTCCATTGGCTGTTGGCCTTGTTGATTTTGGGCCTCTATAGAGGAAGCAGTTTGTAGTGGAGGAAGTTGCCCACCTCAGGGCACCCAGGAATCAAAGAGAGAGGAAGAGGAGGAGCCAGGGTCCCAATATGCACTTCAAGGGCACTTCAGGGGCCCTTACTTCTTCCTACTAGGCTCCATCTCCTAAATGTTTCACCACCTTGTAATAGTGCCAGGGCTCAGGACTAAACTTCATCATATTAGCCTTTAGGAGGCACTTGTCCAAACTATAACACCACTCTTCAGACATTTATTTCAGTGATTTATCATAGAAATAAATAAAGAAATAAAACAAGGTACTTTTTGTCTTTTAAACTTATTTTATTCCTACTTATTTTTTTTTTTCAGTTTTATTTCACTTTGAGCATAACTACTTATTTATGTCTAGGCCTCCTACAGAACTTTCTGATGGCTATTGGTTTTTGGCTGATTCTATTGGCTTTGCCCACTTAGAGGCTATAGATTTTCATAACTTGGTATGAAATCATAGGACTCTTGAATACCAAAGCCTATGGTTGAAACCTGTTAGATAAGCTAGTACATGGTAACTTACTGATGTTCTATAGAGAAACAAATTAAACATTGATAGTATCTGAAGCTCTGTAGCATTTTAAAGATTTAGCAGTTGAAACCAGCTATCCCTCTGTCATTTATGGAGCATTTGCAATGTATGTGTCCGGCATTGTTCTGAGGACTCAATTGTGAAAAGATAGACATAGCCCCTGCCTTCTCAGAATGTTAACAAATAACACTCTCCAGCTGGGATGACATAATAATAATAGCTAGCATTTATTGTGTGTTTATTATGTGCTGAGAACTTTCCCAAGGGCTTTATACCTTAATTCATATAATCCTTTTGCAACTTCCTATTAATTGAAAGTAGTATTATTACCATTCCTATTTTACAAATAAAGAAATGGTGGCAAGTAAGATTATTTACTTTAAGTCACACAGCTAGTATGTGACAAAGATAGAATTCACATTATCCAGTCTGGCTTCAAAAAATTCCACATTTTCACTGTGTTGTAGTGTGCAGTTATAATGGATAATTGTGGCATGATTCAAATGGATACTTAAATAGGCAATTTTAATGGGTGTGATCAGGGCTATGATGGAAATGCTGTCTTATGAACACAGAATGAGCTCACCTGATTTGGTCTTGTTCAGATTAGGGAAAGCTTTTCGGAGAAAGTAAGTCTTCACTGAAAAAATCCTCTTTTTCCTTACCTTTTCCACCATTGAAAAGAATTAGAGTATTTTAAAATAGAATTAAACAATGTTTTTCATACAAAGAAATAAAAAATAGGCTAGAAAGACTTGTGTCTGTTCTGAACTTTGTAAGATCCTGAAATATATTTTTTAAAACCAGCTATTTAAAAATTAAACTGAAGGATGGTGGCCTGTAGTCCCCAGGTATTCAGAAGGCTGAGGAAGGAGGATTACTTGAGCCCAGGAGTTTGAAGCCAGCCTGAGCAATACAGTGATACTTTGTCTCAGGTAAATAGAGGAAAAGATCTTATGTTTTTAAGGTATATAGCAGTATTAGGTTTGTTGTTGAATAGAACAAAAGATTTGGTTCTGTGTTACTTAGAATAGTTTCAGTATGGACACAGCTTTGATATATAACTTTTAGGTTGATAATCATAGTGTAGCAGGGATTAACATCTCTAAATTCCTGCACCATAAAATGAGCATCAAGTATAAAATGCATTTTATAGAACACATTTCATGATATCAAAGCTTTTATGAATTGTTTTGTACTCATAGATGAAGCTAAGATTTATAAATTCAATATTAATTTAGACAGATTTTTAGACAGTTGAAGTTTTTGTAATCTCTCCATGCATCCGCTTTTTATTAATAATGATTTGACCAATTATCAATCTCAAGTGGTTTTCTTCCTTCTCTCCTTGTCTTGTCCCTTCTTTTTCTCTGGTACTGAGAATTGAACCCAGGACTTTGCACATGCTAGGCAAACACTCTACCACTGAGCTACACTTCAGCCCTGATTCAATTTTATTTTTTTGAGGTAGGATTTTGCTAAGTTTCCAAGGCTGTCCTGGAACTTGTGATCCTCCTCCCTCAGCCTCTTGAGTAGATGGGATTCTTGGTGTGTGCCACTGTGTCTGGCAAGTGTTTTTTCATTTTTATCGTGAGATAGGAACAGTAATTTTTTAGAGTGTATTTGGAAATATTTTTTTGGCCAACAGCATAGAGTATGACTAAAAGGAGTATGACAGATAATTCTGATAGTATTGCTTTATCTTTCATAATGTGTATCATTTTGCATATGAAAATCTCATTTTTATTAACAGTTGTTTTCATGGTAATACCATTTTACAGAATTTGGATCTTAATTAGAAGCCTCAAGGGGTCAGGTCTAATTCCTTTGATTAGTAGTGTATGAAATTATAGTGCATGCATAGTTAGTGCACATGTAGTTAAGAAACTACGCAGTACCATAAATATGTACCTAAAACTTAGATATCTTTGTATGCTAGTGCTTTCAGAAATAATTAAAAATCAGCTTTAGCATTTTTATTTTTATAATTGTAAAGAATAAAAAGCTCATATTGTACTCTACAAATGAAGAGAACTGAAAACATACTAAATTATTTTCACTATCTCTTAGCATTCAAATATAGTATAAACAACGTAGCTGGTACTGTTTTATGATGGTAAACAGTATTTTAGTGAGTGTTTTGTAGATTTTGATGCCTTGTTTTGACCTTGTATCTAAAAGTCAGGAAATGGTGGTAGACAGGATACTCAGGCATATCTGATATGGTGATATATCACTTAGCACAGGTTGATTTTAAGAATAAAAGTAAGCTCTATGGAGTGACCTTTGCTAGGAGCCATCTTATTTTGTATCTATCTTCTGCTGCATGTGGCTGTGACTGGTGGGACTATGGTTGGAGTTACTAAAGATACCCTTGTGGTCATAACCAAGTTGTAAATGTCACCCAGATACTTTTTGAATATCTGTCACACATATATCAGTGATTCTAAAGCAGATAAAAGTGAAATGGAAACTCATTTGGGAATTAAAACTGAATGGCAGAAGGAGTTGTGGTATGCGTCCATAAGCAATTGTAATGATTTGAGTTATTTTGCTCTTGGTTCCTGACCCTTTGGTTAAACTGACAGCATGCCTACAAAGATAGCAAGGACTGTTTCAAATGTCTCCTTGAATGTTAGCCTGCAGTCTGGATAATGATAAATGTTCAATGATTGGTGATTTTGTAGTCCCAGAGGATTCTGGGTGGTTTCTGGTTTCTATGATACAGGGCAGTTTTCTCTTACTTGGGCCTCTATAAGTTTTTCTTATCTTTAGTATGATGGTTCTAAATTGGCAGAGGAGTAGTTATTGCTTACAGTTTTAACTAACTAGTATTCAGAGTCTTGTTTAGAAGCCATATGATTGTAGAGGTGATGCTGTGCTTTGTGTAAGAGTCCGAGAATCAGGACAGTTCTTATTTCATGCAGATTTTGTAAAATTTATTTTTGCCAAGTTGCTGAAGCTGGCCATGAATCTGCTGTCCTCCTACTCAGCCTCCCGAGTGCTGGGATGGCAAGCGTGCGCCATCACGCCCGATTGATGAGCTGTTTTTATCATGTGTTTTCCCTTTTATGTGGCTTAGTTTCTATATTGTATTTTGTTTCACAAAGGAGCATCAGCAGACCTTTTTTGTTAGGTATTTGTTTGCCATTTAGGAAAGGGTTTATCTCCAGTACATTGATTGTAGATTATTTTTAGTATTTTGGGTAAAACTTATTATTGCCTAGCCCTATGTAAGGCATGAGAGCAGAAAAATGATAGAGATAAGCATTTTCCAAATTTATTACAATTCAAATATATCTTAGTTCATCCTAGGATGAAATCAGATTGTAGAAATAATTTTAGTAATAGTATACAGAATTTATATAGCACCCTCCCCAGAAGCCCTGATACTTTAAAACATTGGGTTTGTGGCTAGTGTTTGTTTTCAGAAACCCACTTTGTGTGTGTGTGTGTGTTGTGTGGGTGTGGGTGGGTG
This sequence comes from Graphiurus murinus, assembly GCA_004027655.1. NCBI lineage: Eukaryota > Metazoa > Chordata > Mammalia > Rodentia > Gliridae > Graphiurus > Graphiurus murinus. The sequence goes on from PVLC010003754.1 coordinate 54,961, forward strand.
AGTGTGGTACTGGGGATTGAACCCAGGGGTATTCTACCTTTGAGCTACATTCCCAGCCTTGTTTTATTTTTATTTGTAAACAGCGTCTCGCTAGGTTGATGAGTCTCACTACATGCTGAGACACTCTTCAAATCTGACATCCTCCTGTTTCAGCCTTCTAAGTACTGGGATTACAAATATGCGCCACCACACCCAGCTTATTTTTTGTTTTTAAACAAGGTCTCACCACGTTGTTGAGGCTGTCCTTGAACCTACAATCCTCATGTCTTAACCTCCTAAATACTGGGATTACAGGCTTGTATCATGATGCCTAGCTCCACTTTAACATCAGTAAAGAAAAAATTTATTTTTTTTAACCTTAAAATCTTAAGGTGAGTAAAAGATACACTCTGTTACTCAGTTTTTCAGATAATGCATGCGGAACTTGGTTAGGAATAACTATTTGTAAGTCTGTATATTAACTAGGTGAGTATCATGCTCAATTAGCAGGACTGCCAAATAACCTCTTTAATACTCTGGTCTTTTTCCCCCTAGGGTTTTCCAGACAGCCCTCATTACAGTGATCACTTGAATGACAGTCGATTAGGGGCCCATGAAGGCTTGTCCCCCACACCTTTCATGAACTCAAATATGATGGGTAAGTTGGTGATTCTCTATAAGTAGCCTTCTCAAAGACCCTGTGGTCAAGACACTTTTTATCCCTAAGAACACAAAAGTATCCAGAGGAGAGTTGCCGAGTTTCCAGGGGTATCTTAGGACCTTTGAGGAACTAGCATGTAGAAATCAGGGGCCTTTTCTTAGAAGTCTTTTATTACTGGCATCAAAATGGAAGAAGTGTTTTTAACTGTCAGTTTTGGCAGTGTCTGTGTGACCTCAAGCATTCTATGTTTTCTGATTTCTGGAGTAGAGAAGCATTATTTCAGGGGCACCTGAAATTTACTATTTATCCTAACAGTTGTATATATGTGGTAATTAAAAATACGACAATAGTGATTTCAGGCAGATTTTATTTACATTGGATAATATTTATTTTGATATAATTTAATTAAAATTTAACTACATTTAGATATTGTAGAATTTGTTTTAAGCACTTTCAATTAATATTGAGAAT
>PVLC010003754.1:56171-93089 GCA_004027655.1 Graphiurus murinus
TTTTTTTTTTTTTTTTTGCAGTGCTGGGAATTGAACTCAGGGGCATTCTACCTCTGAGCTACACCCCCAGCCCTATTTTTTATTCATTATTTTGAAACCTGAGTCTCACTAAGTTGCGGAGTGCCTCACTAGGTAGCTGAGGCTGGCCGCGAACCCGGATCCTCCGGTCTCAGCCTCCCGAATGCTGGGATTACAAGCGTGTGCCACCACGCCCAGCTTCTTCTTCTGTTTTTTAATAAGCAATTATTTGATCGTTTGCAAAACCTGAATCAAAAGAGTCTGTGTTCTGTGACATTTTTCCTTCATGCTTATACTGTAGCTGAGCACATTATGAAAGTTTTATTTAATCTGTTTTATTGATTGTCATTGGCATCATGTAAATATAGGATGTTTGTGTAATTGACATTGATTTCTTATTCTTTTTCCTAAGGATGTGACCTATATTGTAATCTTAGAGTTGTACTTTTGAGACACAGCTTTGCCAATCTACATGAATTATCCAAATCCCAAATCCTCGTGGTAGTCTGCAGATTTTTTGTACATGATTTTGTTTGACGTAGTCTTTATTTTTTTATTTCCTCTAGTGTTAAGGAGACAGAGTCTAATAGGCCAGTGTATATTTTACAAGGCAGTTGACAGTTTAAACCAGAACATTGGGTATGACAAAAGTGGTTAAAAATCTAATCAGCAGTAAAACTTGTGTTTAAAATCACAATTTGTTTCAATGTAAGTATAAATGAAAATCATGCTATTAAATATATTTTCACATAAAATCAGAATTAAACTTAAGCCAAAATAATTATTTGGCCAGGGAAAACTTTCTAATTTATTTTTAAAATTTCTATTGAGTTTACAATCAATGTTAACTGGATTACGTACCCTAAATAAATTCTTTTTGCATTATAATTTTTCTCCAAATAGCATTTAATTTATACTAAGTATGGAAGGGCAAGTCAGTGTTTTTGTAAATTCATATTGAACTAACCTTTCTTAATTGAGGCTATCACTCTGAATTGTGAAAAATCAGAAATTACCCATAGTATTTATGTTACTACCTTTTTTCTTTGCTCACAAAGATACCTCTTTGGCCCACAGACTTGCCTCATTAGCAGAGCTTTGAGTCAAAGCAGCTATTAAAATTGTGGGGGAAAAGTGTGGGAATTAAACGTATGGTAGGAGGTATATATGTTAGTTACCTACTCTAAGCAGCTGTTGACATAAAAATATTTCTGTAATTCAGTTTAAGGTAACATTTTCTCCTGTGATTTTTCTCAATAATCTCATGTGAATTTCTCAATAATTGCTTTTTTCAGTTTTCAAATAATGATTGAAATACTTTTAATAGTCATCCGTACTCTGTGTAATCAACATCTAAAATCTTAAAAAAAAAAACAAAAACCAAAAAACAGATTGATCTCTTCTCTGTCCCAATGAAAAAAATCAACATTCATCATAAACTACCTTGTAGTTCAAGTGCATGTATAAAAACCATAGATTTTCACTGTAAGCTTTAGTTACCAATTTTAAAGTGGTGATATATATGTATTTCTCCCATATGTATATATGATAAATATATATATATGTGCATATATATATATATATTTATCTTAAAGTGGTGATATATGAGGGAGAAATAACCCTGAAATCATTAGGCAGATATAATCAAAAGGGATTGACTGGTCATTGGCAAGGTCTGGTTTACCATGCCCCCCCCCCCCTTCAGTAAAAATGATTAAATGAGGTATCTTAATATAACAACTTTCTATAAGCAGTCTAACTTGGCAATTGCTTGCTTTTGGAAATGAATACCACTTAAATTATAAGTGCAGTTCCATTCAGCAACAGGCAGTCCAACTTGATGTGAACTGAAGTAATTGCACTGTTAGATACCCAAATATATGGGCTTACAGCATTAGATAGTTAAATGGATAGATTCACTTCTCTAGATGTTTGACAATTTAAGGCAAGCTGAAAACCTGAACTGTGAAAGCTCTGCTGATATGTATATGGTTGTATTAGAAGCATTTGAACTGTTGATACCTCATTGTCATAACAGGTAGTGCTTGAGAGTGGTGCTGCGAATGATGAATGCTCAGAAACAGTTAAAGCTGATAGGAAAGTAGTAACATATTTCATCATTGATGTCAACATATGAAAATGCCATTATGTGGGGGAGGGATCGTACATTGAGGGAATGTTGTTATTTTAAGTATTATGTTTAGCCATAAGCACATTTGCCTGAAGAAATAGTGGATTATAAAGTGCTACTGTCTTTCATGATGGAACTTCCAAACACTTTAATGATTTTATACATCACAAAAATGAGAAATTGTGTCTAACAAGGGTTGTTAATGATTCAATAATGAACAATTTGCAAGAGAAAGTACATTTCTGTATTCATTTAGATATTTTGAAGTGTTTTATACTGAAAGTAAAAGCTATTATGCTGGATCAGCTGATATTTCTTTTTATGAATTCAAGAATTATCCTATTGATTTGTCAATATGGTGTAGAGGGCTTTTTTTATGGTTCAAGTGAAATAAGTATATCTTTTTGATTGTGACTAGGTAACTAGCATCAAACACTTCTGTATTCTTTTATATATTAAGACTTTGTGTAAAGCTTTGACCATAGCAGTGACCTGTAGTAGCATCACCAAATAGCCTTTTCTGTTTCTAGCCTCTTCCAGCTTTGGTCCATTTCTCTACTTTTAGTTGCCTTGTTGATTTCAGTAAAATTTGTTTTCTTTTAACTTTTGGCAATTAGTTACATTTTATTTCACAGAATTGTATATCTTCCATTCCTACATGACTGTGGGATGAACTCTTTTTACTCTTCCATGTTTATTAAAGGCTTAGGTATTTTAGGGGAGGTATATGTGTGTGTTATAAACAGTAGGCTTGAGATGTAAGATTACCTTGCACTTTTTTAAAGACCTTCAATTAAATTTCTTTCTGAGACCCCGTTTTGCCTCTAGAGATTCTATTGTTAATATCGCTTTTTAAAGACAGAAAGCAACATGCAATATAGGGGGAAAATACAGGGATGAAAATTAGGGCTTGAAAATAATTTTTAGCCAGGTATAGTGGTGCACACTTGTAGTCTCAGTACTTGGGATCCTGAGGCAGGTTCATGACCAGCTTCAGTGACTTAATAAGACCCTTTTTGAAAAATAAAATTGGGGTTGAAGTCATAGCTCAGAGGTAGAATGCCCCTGGGTTGAATCCCCAGTACCACCAAAAACACAAAAACAACAACAAAAATCTTTACCTTTCTGATAGGGTGCTACTAGGTATATGCAAAGGTTATTTGGTAGCTCTAGAATTTTACAGTTCCATTATGTCATATGTCTAATATTCAATCCTGAAAAAAGCTACAATTAGAATTCTAATGCTGGTTAGCAAATAATAAAACTAAGGCACAGGAAAATTAAAGTGGTTTTTCCTGATACCACAGGGCCTGTAAATGGCAAAATTGAATGTAGAACCCATGTCTCTTGACTCCAGTTGTGTTTTCATTAGGTCACCGTATTTGTATATGCTACTTACTCTTTCTTTGTAATACTTCCAGGTATTTACTGGGTCAGCATTGTCCTAATAATGCTAATGAAGATGCTGGTCTTGAGAGATGACCATGAAAGAGACCCCATAATGAAATAACTTTTGACAGGATTGTGTATTGTGTATCAGATGTTCTTGCTGGAGGTGCGGATTGTACTTTGATATGTTAAAGACTGGAAAAAAAAAAAGCTATTTAACTTTGTCTGGCCCACATTCCAGATTTTTATAATGCACAGAAGCCATTTTTGTAAAAAGCATCATTAGCTTCTGGGGAACTAGTTTTCCAAAACACGCACTGGGAAATGCAACTGGTTTGTCTAAAGGAAAGAGGGAGTGGTGCGCGCGCGCACACACGTGAACAAGAGGGACAGATAGACATGAAAAGTAAAATAGCACAATATTTTTGGAGTTAATATGTATATTTTTATAATTCATTTTAGGCATCTCATTTAATTTAATAGATGGAGTCTAATTGTTGAAGAATGTTATTGTTAATCTCTGCTTACAATATTTGACTTGCAAACAAACCAGCTGTCCTTCATGTTGCTAAGGGATTCTCTTTGCTCAACTCCACTCTTCCCTACCTCATGATTTAAAGGGCCCCTTTGGTAGCAGCTACTATGTTTTTCTTTAGGTTGAATAGGTCTCTGTGAACTTTCCTGGGAATGTAAATCTGGGTTCTCTTTTTTTCTGATCATTCAATGTTTCAAACAGCCACATTTCGAGGCAAACTCTTTTGTATACTTTATACTGCCTGTTCTATAATTTTTGATAAATCCAGAAGTCTTGTAGAGTTATAAAAATATAGATTAACCATTTTCAGAGTATCAAAGCACAACAAAATTCTGTTCTCAAAGATATTGAACTTTAATATACATGAAATTCCTTTGATAGGTGACGTGATGGAAATGATTATAATTGTGCTTAGGGGAATCACTATGGCTTAATGTCTGATTTGATAGTATTTCATAAAGATAAGTCCGTCATACTTTCTCAATGTTTTATTAACCTTAAACCTTGTGAAAGGATATGATTATATATTCATTGATCTGTGTTCTCTGATCTTTGGCTGCTTATAGATGCAAAATAGTGGCACTGGGAGAAACTCAAGTTGAGAGAGTCCTAGTTGCAATGGAAGAGAGTAAAACCAAGAAAAGTGAAGTAAGAAGCATGGCCCTGACCCTCCTGATTCTAATTTAGCTCACACTCGCTTTTTGCCACACTGTTTTTTTTTGTATTTTAATTTATTGATTTTGTTTTTATTTCTCATGATAAACCTTTTGTTCATTTGCTTCCTTTTTCTACATGATCAAGCTATTATTCCTTACTTCCTGTCTCCCTGCCTTCCTGTACTGGAGGTTAAATCCATAGGCATTCTACCTCCAACCTACACGAGCCCTATTTTATTTTTTATTTGAAACAGAGTCTTGCTAGGTTACTGAGAGCCTCATTAAGTTGCTGAGGCTGGCCTTGAACCTGCAATCAACCTCCAAGTACTGGGGTTACTGGTATGTGCCACCATGCCCAGAAAACTCTTACATCTTTTACTTCCCTTTGCTACAGCCTAGACCCCCATTAACCAGTTTGAGTTGTTAAATACATTCATCTACTACACGTACATATTCATCCAATTATTTTGCCTTTCACTGAGTGAAAATATATAATATTCAATCTATTTGTATAGACTTACTCTTAGTGTGGTAGGGAAGCTAAGAATTCCAAACATTATTATACATGCAAAATATGAGAGATACAAGTTTACGATTCTTGGAGATATTCAGAAGAGATTAGGGGCTTGATATGTGGCTCAGTAGCAATGTGCTTATCTTGCATGCCCAAGGTCCTGATTTCAATCCCCAGCACCCCCCCCCCCCAAAAAAAGAGATTAAGATTAGGCATAGCTATCAGTAATCAGGAAAAGTTTTATGGTGGCATAGCATTTTTATCAAGTGTTTTATAGTCAACAGTCTTTCTAAGTGAAAGAATCTAACTGAAACTAGAGTTTTTAGAAATAGTATTTATTGAAATATATTTAAGAAGGCTAGGAGTAGGTTGGTATTTGGCATGGTGGACCAGGGTTTCAAACAGTGTTCTGAGTTTTCTTTTTTCTCCTGGGCATGGGTACTCAGCAACATAGGAGGCAGAGGCAGGAGCAACCCAAGTTTAAGGCTAGCCTAGGTAACTGATCAAGACTCTATTTCAAAATAAAAAAACAAGGGCTGTAGCTCAGTGGTAGAGTGCCTTTGGTTCAGTTCCTATTTCCCTCCTACACACACATACACACACACACACACACACACACATCCTTCTTTTATAAGTGTTTATTGGAAGAATTAAATAAAACTATAGAGAAGCAAATTGGGCCAAGAAAGAGGGGATTTGAAAAATGGGAAGAGGTACAAGTGCGATGTTCTGGTCTCTCGTAATTCCCTTTTAGATCTTCCTTTCAGTCTTAAGAAATTGTGCCTGTATGTTGGAGTGTTGGACCTATGCCTTCCTCTAGTAACTTCAAAGTCTCTAGTCTAATTTCCTTATCTTTGTTCCATCTTGAATTGACTTTTGTGGAGGGTGAGAAGTAAGGATTTAATTATATTTTTTTGACAAAGGGATAACTAGTTTTCCCAACACCATTTGTTGTAAATGCTGTCTCTTCACCAACATATATGTTTGGCACCTTTATTGAAAATCAATTGACTATAAGTGTGTGGATTTAGCCGGGCGTGGTGGCGCACACTTGTAATCCCAGCATTCGGGAGGCTGAGACCAGAGGATCCGGGTTCGCAGCCAGCCTCAGCTACCTAGTGAGGCACTCCGCAACTTAGTGTGAGACTCAGTTTCAAAATAAAAGAATAAAAAATAGGGCTGGGGGTATAAGCTCAGAGGTAGAATGCCCCTGAGTTCAATCCCCAGTACCACCAAAAAGAAAGAAAGAAAAAAAAAAAAGTGTGTGGATTTGTTTCTGTATCTTCTGTTCTATTGGTCTATGTATCTGTTTTTGTGTCAATACCATGCTATTTCTATTACTATAGCTCTGTATAATCTGAAGTCAGCAATTGTGATGAGTGGTGATAGTGGGCATCATTGTCTTGTTCCTGATTTTAAAGGGAATTCCCACAGTTTTTCCCCATTCAATATGATGTTGGCTTTTGGGTTTATCATATATTGCCTTAATGATGTTGAGGTGCATTCCTTCTTTTCTAATTTTCTGCGGTGTTTTTAACATGAATGGGTATTGGATTTTGTCAGATGCTCAGGAAATTAAAACAAGAATTAACAAATGGGATGACATTAAACTAGAAAGCTTCTTCTTATCAAAGAAAACCATCAGGAGTCTTAAGAAGAGAGCCTACGAATGGGAGATCTTTGCCAGCTATCCCTCTGATAGAGGACTAATATCTAGAATATACAAAGCACTTAAAAGACTTAACATTAAAAAAATGATAACTCAATAAATGGGCAATTGAACTAAATAGACACTTCACAAAAGAAGAGATATGGATGGCCAACAAATACCTCAAAAAAAGTTCCCCATCACTAGCAATCAGAGAGATACAAATCAGAACTACACTGAGATTCCATATACCCCAATCAGAATGACAATCATCAAGAAGTCAACAATAAATGCTGATGAGGAAATAGAAACTCTTCTACACTGTTGGTGGGACTGTAAATTAGTGCAGTTGCTATGGAGATCAGTGTGAATATTCCTCAGAAAATTGGGAATGGATCCACCATATGATCCATCTATACTACTCCTGGGTATCTTTCCAAAGGTACTGAAGTCATATGATCAAACTAATATACACATATCTATTTTTATAGCAACATAATTCACAATAGCCAAATTATGGAACCAATTTGGGTATCTATCAACAGATGAATGGATTACACAATTATGAGATGGAATATACACACAATGGAATTCTACTCAGCAGTCAATAACAAAATAATGTCATTTGCAGGAAAATGAATGGACCTGAAGAACATTATGATGAGATTTGGTAATCACAGAAAATGAAGGGGCATATGTTCTATGTCATATGTAGAAGCTAGTGAGTAATCAGTATACCAGAGGGACTTCAGATAATGGAGAAGAAATTCCAGTAGAGCCAGGAAGGTGGTCTAGGGGAAAAAGAAAGATGTGAGACAGGGTGGATCAATGAAGGAAACACTTCCATTTACATTATGTTCATATGTGAGAACACCAATGCCAGTCTCTACACCTATAGGGGGAAGGGGAGAATGGGGAGGGAGCTGAGGGAAAGCTCACCAAGTACTATGTGCATGTATGTCACTATTACTATAATTTACATTATGATGTGAGACTCTAATGCACCAGTAAAAGTATTTTTAAAAAAAGAAATTGCTCTAAATTGGCCTTTCTGGCTACTGTACTACAAGATTCCTTTTCTCTTAGTAATATAGAATGTTTCATTTCAGGAACGATATGGATTTTATTTATAATACTTTATTCCTAGCAATATCATCTCTTTCCCAACCTCTATAGTCTGCAAGACAGCCTTTTCTCATGGTTAAATTGACATATGATATCCATTCTCTCCCTAGCCATTCCTATGATCCAGAGATGACTTGGATTCTTTTCAGTCCAGATTGGGAAAGCCCAAACTAGCACTGACGGCTTTCTTTCTATGGTTCTCTTGTATAAACTTGAATCCCTTTTATATATGGGCCATTATTTCCAGGGTCAATTATTTAAAAGAGTAACTAAAATTTCAGAATGTACTGGGTAAAATGATTTATTTGGTCTTTATTGGAAAATTAAAGATAAAGTAAGATAATATTAATAAAATAAGCTATAATATATATTATCTACTAGGTCTTAAAGTAAACAAAGGGGAGTTTATTTTTTCTTTTTGCTTATTTTTCCTGTGGTGCTGGTGATAGAGCCCAGGGCCTCCACACATGCTAGTTAAGCACTCTACCACTAAGCTTCAACCATAGCCCTGGTGTTTTCTTTTTTTTCCCCTTTAGAAAATTCTTTGGTAATATATATGTCTATTTCATTGTATTTGAATCTTGTTGCTTTTTCCTCAGTTATTCATCTGACTCAGATTCTAGTCTGTCAAATGGCTTTATATTTGAATTTTTTTGGGGGGGTTGCTACTAAGAATTGAACTCAAGGACATTCTACCCCTGAGCAATGCCCCCAACCCAATCTTGTTTTTTATTATGAAACATGGTCTTACTAAGTTGTGAAGGATGGCCTCAAATCTACAGTCTTCTGTTTTAGCCTCCTAAGTGCTCGGATTACAGGCATGTAACACTGTGCCCTGCGATTAAATGGCTAACATCATTTTTAGGCACTTCATGCAATCTTGTGTTTCTTGTATGATATTCAATTTATACAAGATGTCTTTTGTATTCACTTTGTATTAGGGTGTACTTAACAAGAGATTAATCAACTATGCAGATGACTCTGGCTTGACAGCCATACTATCTGTGGGGGATATTTCAGTTTTGTTTTTCTGGTCCTGTTTTTGTGAGGTTACAACATTGTCTTAACTATGGAAGCTTGTAAACTATTAGCTCTGTGGACTCAATTAGGAAACACCACCTTTATTCTTTTGTTTACCCTTATAACAGCAGTCTTTATTGATCTTTACAGTTTTTTTTTAATGATCTAGTGGCATGAATATGACAAATGCTTGTTCTTTGAATCTTCCCATTGTGTCTAATTCTAACTAAGTGAACATAAACTCTTAACTGAGGTTATTATAGGATTTGTCTGTAATGTATGAATGACAGGGCTAATTGGTTACTAGAGAATAAAATCTTAAGGAACGTTTGGTAGACTTTATGGTTTAATTAAACTCATAGAATTTGAGAAGTATGCTGTAGTACACAGTTGAGAAATGGGGACACTATTTTTCTTAGGAAAAGTCCTAGTGCAGCATCAGATTATACCTCCTATGTGGTAAGATTTCAGATTCACTGCTTATAGTTGTAATAACAATGCTTGAATCACTTAATAAAGGTTTTTTGAATATTTTGTTCAAAGTGCTTACATACCAATATTCTAGGGGGTTGTACTGGACTGAGCCTTACAGGTTATCTATGTGAGTGGTTCTCATATAGATGTTGTTGAAATTGAAATGAAATGAGATTGTTGTCATAAAAACTAGAGGTGGGGGGAGAGAACTGCTGATATTTTCCCTATACCTTGAAAACTCTGGAACCTGTTTCAAAGTGAAGGTTGGTTAGTGCTAACAGTGTTTGTGCAAGTTTTAATTACATACCAGATACAGGTAATATTTAAAAAAATTGAAAACATACTGAATTGCTTTGGTTTAAATTATAGGCGTGTTTTTTAATTTATTTTTATTTTTTAAAATTTATTTATTTTTAATTGGTGCATTGTAATCATACTTCTTTGTTAGGTACAAGCTGGTAAAGGTAAAGGCATACCTGCAAACATTTCTCATTTAACCCTTCCCCAATTCCCACCCCATTCCCTCCTCCTCCCTCCTTCTCAAGTTCAGTTTAGTGATTGACTTTGATGTTTTCATGAAAGTACATCATGCTCATTAGGGTGTCCCCCTGCCCCCATCACCTTCTGTTAAGTCAAATTCTTTGCTCACCTAAGGATTCTCCTTCTTCATCTGGAGTCCCTCATTTTTTCCCTCGCTTCTACAAATTAGGGAAAGCATACGATTTTTTACTTTTTGTGACTGACATCTCACATAACATAATGTTTTCCAGTTCCATCCATTTCCCTGCAAATAACATGATTTTGTTCTAATTTATGGCTGAGTAAAATTCCATTGTGAACATATCCCATAGTTTTGTAATCCATTCACCTGTTGATGGACATCTTGGCTGTTTCCATAGTTTGGCAATTGTAAACTGTGCAGCTATAAACATAGAAACACATGTGTTGGTCTGATAGTTTAGTTTCCATTTGTTTGGGTAGATACCCAGAAGTGGTATTGCTGGATCATATGGTAGGTTCATTCCCATTCATCTGAGGATCCTCCATATTGTTTTCCAACGTGGTTGCACTAATTTGCAATCCCACCAACAATGTATTAGGGTTCCCACTTCTCCACACCCTCACCAGCATTTGTTGTTGTTTGTGTTCTTGATGGTTGCCATTCTGATTGGAGTTAGGTGAAATCTCAAGGGAGTTTTGATTTGCATCACTCTGATTGCTAATGATGTTGAACATTTCCTCATACATTTATTGGCCATTTGTATTTCTTCTTTTGTGAAGTGTCTATTTGATCCTTTGCCCATATTTTGATTGGGTTATTTGTTTTCTTAGCTGTGAGTTTCTTGAGTTCTCTGTATATCCTAGATGTTAGTCCTCTATCAGAAGAGTAGCTGGCAAAAATTTTCTCCCACTCTGTGGGCTCTCTGTTGAGGTTCTAGATAGTTCCCTTTGCTGCACAGAAGCCCTTCAGTTTAATGCAATCCCATGTATTGATCTTCCTTTGGGCTGCTTGTGCTTTTGGTGTCTTGTTGAGAAAGTTTTGACCTGTGCCTATGTGTTGAAGTGTTGGTCCTATGCCCTCTTCATGTAGCTGCAAGGTCTCTGGCCTGACTTCCAGGTCTTTGATCCACCTGGAATTGACTCTTGTGCAGGGTGATAAAGTGGGGTTTATTTCCATTTTCCTGCATATGGTTAAACAGTTTTGCCAACAACATTGTTAAAGAGGCTATCTTTTTTCCTGTGTATGTTTTTGGCTCCTTTGTTCAAAATCAGTTGACTGTAAGCATGTGGGCCTGTTTCTGAATCTTCTATTCTGCTCCATTGGTCTATGTGTCTGTTTTTGTGCCAATACCATGCTGTTTTTATTACTGTGGCTTTGTAGTAGAGTTTAAAGTCAGATATTGTGATACCTCCTGCATGGTTCTTGTTGCTAAGAACTACTTTGGCTATCCTGGGCTTTTTGTTGTTCCAAATGAATTTAAGAACTGATTTTTCTATGTCTGAGATGAGTGACCTTGGTAATTTCATGGGTATTGCATTGAACCTGTAGATTACTTTTGGGAGGATGGCCATTTTGATGGTATTTATTCTGTCTATCCAAGAGCATAGTAGATCTTTCCAACTTCTAAGGTCTTCATCAATTTTTTTTTTCAACTTTTTATTGTTTTCCTTATAGAGGTCTTTTACCTCTGGTTACGTTTATCCCTATGCATTTTATTTATTTATTTATTTTTTGGGTGCTATTATGAGTAGAATTGTTTTCTGGATTTCTTTTTCAGTGGATTTATGGTTGGCATACAGGAAAGCTCCTGATTTTTTATCCAGACACTTTGCTGAATTTGTTGATCAATTCTGTAAGTTTTTTGGTTGAGTTTGTTGGGTCTTCTAAGTATAGTATCATGTCATCTGCAAAAAGAGACAGTTTTAGTTCTTCTTTCCCTATTTTACCCCTTTGATTTCCTTCTCTTGCCTTATTGCTCTGGCTAGAGTCTCAAGTAGTATGTTGAATAAATGGACATCCTTGTCTTGTTCCTATTTTTAGTGGGAACTCTTGCATTGTTTCTCCATTTAATATGATATTGGCTATAGACGTATTGTATATTGCCTCTATCGTTTTGAGGTATGTTCCTTCTATTCCGATTCTCTGCAGTGCTTTTAGCATGAATGAGTGTTGGATCTTGTCAAATGCTTTTTCAGCATCAGTTGAGATGATCATGTGATTTTTGTCTTTGAGTTTATGTGGTGGATTACATGGATTGTTTTTCATGAGTTGAATCAGCCTTGCATCCCTGGGATGAACCCGACTTGGTCATGGTTATAATTTTCTTCATGTGGTTTTGAATGCACATTGCTAGTATTTTCTTTAGCAGTTTTGCATGTAAGTTCATCAGTGATATAGGCCTGTATTTCTTTTCTTGAGCTATCTTTATTTGGCTTTGGTATTAATGTGATGTTGGCTTCATAGAATGTGTTTGGGAGGGTCCCATTTCTTTCTATTTCACCAAATAGTTTGAGGAGTATTGGGATTAGCTCTTTTATAAATGTTTTATAAAATTCACTTGTTAACCCATCTGACCCTGGGCTTTTGTTTGATGGTAAACCATTTATTGCTGTTTCTATTTCTTTGATTGCTATTGGTTGATTTAAGTTTTCTATATCTTGTTGACTCACTTTAGGAAGGTTATATATATGTAGAAAATTGCCAATTTCTTCTAGATTTTCCATTTTGTTGGAGTATAGTTTACCTATCTTGTTTATTTTTTCAAGAAACCAGCTTTTGTTTTGTTGATTTCCTGTATTTTTTTTTATTCTCTATTTCATTAATTTCTGCTCTGATTTTCATAATTTTCTGTCTTCTACTAGCTTTGGGGTTAGACTGTTCTTGATTTTCAAGGGCTTTGAGGTGTGTCATTAGGTTATTTATTTGGTGAGTTTCCATTCTTCTTATGTGGGCACTGAGTGCTATAAATATTCCTCTTAGTACTGCCTTTAAGGTGTCCCAGAGGTTTTGATATGTTTTGTCTCTGTTTTCATTGTTTTCCAGGAATTTTTTAATTTCACCCCTTACTTCTTCTATGACCCATTCCTTGTTCAGCAGTGTGGTGTTCAGTCTCCATGTGTTTACGTGGTTACTCTGGGTCTTCTTAGAGTTGATTTCTAGTGTCACTCCATTGTGGTCTGAATAGATGCAGGAATTATGTTACATTTTTTGAATTTGCCAGTGCTCTCCTTGTGGCCCAGAATTTGGTCTATTTTGGAGAAGGTTCTATGTGCAGCTGAGAAAAATGTGCATTTAGCTGTAGTTGGGTGAAATATTCTGTATGTGTCTAACAGGTCCATTTGGTTTATGGTATTATTTAGTTCTGAAACATCTCTACTAACTTTTTTTTTAGAAGATCGGTCTAGTGATGTGAGAGGAGTATTGAAGTTTCCTAGTATTAGTGTATTGGGATCTATGTGTGACTTTATATCAAGCAGAGTTTGTTTTATGAAAGTGGCTGCACGTAATGTTTGGGTCATAGATGTTGAAAATTGTTATTTCCTCTTGCTGGATTGTTCCTTTTACTAGTAAAAAATGACCTGCTTTGTATCTTTTGATAAGCTACTCCTGCTTGTCTTCGAGGTCCATTGGCATGGATTACCTTACTCCAGCCCTTCACCTTTAGTTTGTGGCAATCTTTGCTTTTAAGGTGTGTTTCTTGCAGGCAGCATATAGATGGATTCTGGGTTTTAATCCATTTTGCCACCTCGTGCCTTTTTATTGGGACGTTGAGACCCTTTATATTCAGTGTGATTATTGAGAGATGATTTTTAACTCCTTACATTTCGAGTTTTGACTTCTGTTTGCAGTAGTGTTTGTTCTTCTTTGCCTCGTTGTTTGCTTCCTGGAAATTATTGTTTCTCTGGTTCTGATGTTTACTTGTTAGTTCTTCTTTGGAGTTAATCTCTTTGAGTATTTTCTCTAGTGCTGATTTGGAAGACATAAATTTTCTCAGTTTCTGTTTGTCATGGAAGGTTTTTATATCCCCGTCAATTTTAAGAGAGAGTTTTGCTTCGCAAGAGAGTCTTGGCTGCAAGTTATTTTCTTTCAGAGTTTGGAATATGCTACTCCGGCCCCTCCTGGATTTCATGACTTGGTTTGGGAGGTTTGGCGTGATTCTAATTGGTTTGCCTCTAAATGTCACTTGGCCTTTTATTTTTGTTGCGTTTAGAATTCTCTCCTTAGCTCAGCTACCTAGTGAGGCACTCCGCAACTTAGTGAGACTTGGTTTCAAAATAAAGAATAAAAAATAGGGCTGGGGGTATAGCTTGGAGGTAGAATGCCCCTGAGTTCAATCCCCAGTACCGCAAAAAAAAAACAAAAAAAAAAAAAAAAAAGAATTCTCTCCTTAGCCTCTACCTTAGTCAGCTTGATTATTATGTGGCATGGTGAACCTCTTCTTTGGTCTTGTCTAAAAAGGGGTTCTATATGTTTCCTACACCTGCGTTTCTACTTCTCTTTCTATGTTTGGAAAATTCTGATATTACTTCTTTGAAAAGGTTGTTTATTCCGTTAGTTTCAACTTCTAATCCCTCTTCTGTGCCTATTATTCTTAGGTTAGCTCTTTTAAAGTTGGCCCATATCTCATCGATACCCGATTCATACTTTCGAATTTTTTTTCTAGATTATGTACAAAGGATTCATTTTTGGAATGGTCATCTCTAGGATTGATACTCTCTTTTCCATGTGGTCTAATCTACTGTTTATAGTTCGTATTGATGCCTTCGCTTCTATTATTGCATCTTTCACATCCTTCACTTCCCTCAAGGCTTCTCTATGATTCCTGCTCAGGGTGTCAGCTTCTTTGTTTATTTGTTCCTTTATTTCTTTCCACCTCTCTCTGCATGTTTTCTGGAAGTTTTGTATCATTTCTATTACTAAAGATCTGAATTGTTCTTCTGGGAATCTCTGACACTCTGTGTTGTTGAGTTCTGTTATTGTGGGATTGTGTTGACTCGTTGTTTCTTTTCTATTTTTCCTTCCCATGGTTTCCCTGTTCTTTTTTTTTTTTTTTTTTGCGGTACTGGGGATTGAACTCAGGGGCATTCTACCTCCGAGCTATACCCCCAGCCCTATTTTTTACTTTATTTTGAAACCAGGTCTCACTGAGTTGCGGAGTGCCTCACTAGATAGCTGAGGCTGGCCGCGAACCTGGATCCTCCGGTCTCAGCCTCCCGAATGCTGGGATTACAAGCGTGCGCCACCACGCCCAGCTTCCCTGTTCTTAAATTTATATCTTTGCTGCTCTTGCATGCTGTCTCTGAACTTGTAGATGTCTTATTTTTATTTTCTCTCTGTGCATGGTATCTTGTACTGAGTTGCTGTTACTCTGGGACTTCTGCCCACTCTATTCGTGCCTTTGGTGGGTTTCAGGTGTTGACTTCTATTTTCTCGAAAAGCTAACAAAGCAACCAATCCTCCAAACAAACAGATAAAGCAATGCAAAGTGAAAACAGAGTAAAAACAAAACAAAAAACCCAGAAAGTAAAAAATCACAAGAAGAAACAAAATAAAAAACCCTGCAAATTTGTAAGAACTGACAGAGTTTGGCCTTCGCAGATCTTTTGGGTAGATCTCTACTGCTGTGGGAGGCTGGCAAAATGGTAGCTGCCACTGCCATGCACAAGTTGCTCCTTTTTCTCCCTGGTCTGTTTTCTGGGTTGTCATCAGCTACGTTTGTTGCTTTGTTCACTTTTCTGCTGTTTTGCTTTTCTGCTGTTTTGTTTTCCTTTCTTTCCGTCAAGAAGCTGATTTTGCAGCCGTTTTCATTCAAGCTCTGCAGTGCAGTTGATCGCTGCTCAGGCTCTGGAGGGAGAGGTGAGCTGGGATGGCCCCGTGTGGGCTTAAGCTGGTTGTACCACACTTTCTGGTCACTGTTGAAGGTGCCATGATATGCCACTTAGTTAGGATGTGGAGTTCAGGAGTCGCTTACTTCACCTCTGGTCACTGGGAATGCAGAAGGTCATAATATATTTCTTTTTTAGTAGATCCCGCTCCGGGGACTGGCTCAGTGGCAGCTGCCACTTTGTGGCATGGCACCGCTTCCGCACAGATGGGCGTCTTTGCTTTCCCTGGTCGGCTTTCTGGATTCTGTTTAGCTGTACTTCAGTTTTCGTACCATTTTTCACTTTCCTGTTACTTTTTCTTCTGTCAAGAAACTGCTTTTATGGCAGATTTGAATCGAGCTCACAGTGCCTGATGAGAGGTATCTCAGTAGGATGCCATCTTTTCGGAAGTCAAGAAGTGTTATTGTTTTAAAGTTTTATTCTGAGCTTTTTATTGTTTAGGATTTTTTCTGTTGTTTAATAACCATCACATTTTATCCACCCCCCCCCCCCCACACACACACACTTTTTTTTTTCTTTGTCGTACTGGGGATTGAAACTGTGAGCATTCTACCTCTGAACTATACTCCAAGTCCTATTTTTTATTCTTGAATTTGAAAAAGGATCTCACTAAGTTGTGGAGACCCTCACTAAATAGCTGAGGCTGGCCAGGAACCCAGATTCTCTGGTCTCAGCCTCCCAAGTACTGGGATTACAAGCATTTGCCACCACACCCAGCTTCCCCCCTCTCACCCTCCCCCTCCTTATTTCTTTCTCCTCTTTCCCTCCCTCCCTCCCTCCCTCCCTTCCTCCCTTCCTTCCTTCCTTCCTCCTCCTTTTCTTGGTACTAGGGATGAAACCAGAGGCATTCTACTTTTGAGCTACAGCCCCAGCCTGATTTTATTTCTTATTTGGAAACAGAGTCTTTGTAGTTTGATCAGTCTCACTATTTTTTTTTATAATTTATTTTTTTTTCAGCATGGATTTTTTCATACATTTCTTGAGTACAACAGGGTTACATAGACATTTATGACATATCAGTCATTGTCAGATCACAAATAGCAACACTTCTTCGGTTTACACATATAGCCCACATTCTTAACATAGTCTGGTAAAGCAAATTTTCTAGAGTCATAAAACCATACTCTTTTAGGGTCATATATTTACTTTCTAGGAAGTAGGAGGGTCTTTTTCATCTACACATCCTAGGGGCAATCTCCAGACTTTGAGACGCCAATGTAGCCATAGCAGAAGTGTCAGTATAATTGCTCATATATGCAGATAGCAACTGCCAGGGAGAAAGGGCCCAGCTGGGCTCCCACAACTCCCCTGTTTTTATTTTAAAATGCATGAAGGACTGTGCCTGTCTTAGGTCGTTTCCTACCAGGTGCTTAATCTTACCCGTCATGGGATCGCGATGAGTCATTCAACGAGCCCTGTCTTAGGTTGAATCTCACTACTTGCTGAGGTTGTCCTTGAACCTGTGATCCTCCCGTCTCAGCCTCCTGAGTACTGGGATTACAAGCATGTACCACCATGCTCAGCAAACCCTCACATTTTAAATGAAACTCCTCTAATGACTAGTGCTTATTTTGAAGGTCAGTTCACTATTTTTTAATCTCTGTCACATATTTGCTTATGTATATGTGTGTTAGTGTTCCTGGACATTGAATCCAGGGCATTCTGCCTGTCAGCTCACTTCTTTTTCTTATCAAATCCAGCCTTTGTTGGTCATAACGGGTATTTTTTGTGACTTATAGTTTGGTATTTTATTGGTTTCTGTCAGTATTTGTCATGTTAGGGTTTTATGAACACGTGAACTGGCCAATATGCCTATATTTAGCACTTTCTGATACCTCCATAAAATATACATACATACATACATACATATGAAGATTGTATGTATTGACTGAATGCTTATACAGTTCTCTTCTCTTGGAAAATAGGGTAGGGGACTGTTACCATGTGGTGCAGTGGCTCTACAGGCATTCTTGTTTTTCACTCTGAGAATACCTCTGGAGGATTGCCAGACTCATCAGGTTCTATGAAACTTCTAGTTTATTATAATAAATGTAAGGTTTTCAGAAATATTTTTCAAATTATTAGTGTTTATCTTGATAAGTCCTTGGGTCAGACTTTTTGTGTATATGAAATCTGAAGGAAAAAAAGCTATCTCTGCTTAAAGAAAGGTTTAAGATGAAGGGCCTACATCTCAAATTTCTCTTTTTGCTTCAATATGCCAGTTAATCTGGCTGTGGGGTATATTATCTGCTGTGAAGTCCACTGATGCATGCAACGATGAGCAGAGTACAGTTTACCCCAGCGGGTCCTTTTTCTTGGGGTATTTGTAGTTCTGCTGCAGTGTGTGGGGTTATCAGTAAAAAGCTGGAAGGGCTAAGATGTCAGCTATTATAAAGGTGCTAAGATCCTATTTTAGGAATGGAATGAGACATCTGGCCTTTAAGTTATAAATATATAATTCTTATAAGGCAGATTGAAGTATTCACAGTAATGATATTAACAAAATTGAATAATCTATTAATTTCTATGGCATTTAAAGAATGATTCTATAATTCATATTTTACTTAGGCCGTTTCTATAAGAATATTGGAGTTTATGTTTCTCTTGTCTTGACATCAGATATTTTAATATGTTCTTATACTTAGTTAATTTGAACCTGTAGCCTATATTAACTATATTACGTAATTAAAGCAGTTCAGATTCTTTATTTCAAGCAGTTGTTTTATATAGTATTTTAGGTTTTTGTTGAGATGAATGCTGACTGTTGTAAATCACAAATGAATAGAAACAAATGAATAGAACAAGGTGGCTTAATTTAGTGTTCTTTTATGAAAGTGTTAAAGGTGTGGTGTTTACTTAATCTTGTTAAATTTTCTTATTTAAATCACTTGTACATTATCATAAATCACAGTTGTACTTAAGTCAACTTAAGATTTCCTACTCAGTGAAAATGAACATGCAGGATATCTAGAAAGTGTTATTTTGTGAAGGAACACATTAAAGAGGATAGAATGGACACCAAGCTGTATATGATGGAAGAAATATTTTAATTCAAAGTACAAATAGGTGCAAATATTTCTAATGAGAGTGTGTATAGATCATTGGTTGAAGGAGACCAAACTATGGACATCTGGTAGAAGTGAAAACAAAAATGACTTCTAAATTACTCCTAGTGTGTTATTTCACAGTAGACAGGAGGCTAAACTTTATGAAAACATAGTAGTGAGTATAGCTTGTCCTAGGGATTTATTGGGAACATATCTGTCATGTTAATAGGTTTGACTGCATGTATCACATTTTCATTTTTTTTTTTATGCAAAATCTAAACAAATTCTGTCCTACTTGAGATATTGAAGTCCACTTTCCATGGTGCTCAGTACTTATGTCCTGTATGACAGGGCTATTATGAATTTGGTTGAAAGTTTGTTTTTAACTGGGGAAGCTGAGACTTTTGTGTCCAGGAAAGAACACAATGCAGTGCAGGCTGCTGCCTTCTAATTTCACAAAACCCTTTAATTTAAGAGTCTTGGTCTGTCTTTTAAGTTTGGAGGCTGGACCTACATTGAATGACTACATTTGATGTTGAGTGCTAAAATGATAAAAAGGAACTTGATTCCCTTCATTGTACACATAAAGAAACTGAAAGCTCCCATGTTTGTTTAGAAGAACAGTTGATATTAAGAAGCTGGAAGTACTTGGAAGATTTTTGTTCAGAATATTCCCATTAGTATTAATATAACAAGTTAATATTCATTACCTTGTTGAGCCGGGCGTGGTGGCGCACGCTTGTAATCCCAGCATTCGGGAGGCTGAGACCGGAGGATCCCGGTTCGCGGCCAGCCTCAGCTACCTAGTGAGGCACTCCGCAACTTAGTGAGACTCGGTTTCAAAATAAAGAATAAAAAATAGGGCTGGGGGTGTAGCTCGGAGATAGAATGCCTCTGAGTTCAATCCCCAGTACCGCAAAAAAAAAAAAAAAAAAAAATATTCATTACCTTGTTAAGGGAAAAAGAGCTTGATGTGATAATAGGAGAGTCAAATGGCAGTTTTGTGGTTTACTGGGCTAAAATGGATCAGCGAACAGAAATGTAGAATTTCAGTGGGTAAAGAACATATTTACATATTGTCCCAGATGTATTCTTCCTGGTATTAATCCTGTTTATGGGATCAAGAAATGGAGGCGTTTTTAAAAATTTCCTCCCTTTTCTAACTTGCTATGATCTCAGTCTAGCTTTGTTTTTAAGATGGAACTCACCAGTCACATAATTGGCTAGAGTTGGATTGACTTTCGGTTGGCTTTTTGGTTGAATCTGTTACTTCTAACAGTGGACAGAGGCTTGTAGTGGCCAATCCCAGTGAGTTTCACATCAGACTTTATGAAAACATAGTAGTACATAGATAGCTTTTCCTGGGGATTTGTTGTAAGCATAAAAGAAATTTTGCTCCACTGGAGGTAATGGCAATTGTTTTCCTCTATAAGACTCAACCAATAGAGGTAATTTAGACTCAGGTATTTGATGTATTATTGTTGAGAGAAGATGACACAGAATTAAACTGTTAAAAGTTTGTTAAGATTTCATGGTTTGCAGCCGGGCGTGGTGGTGCACGCTTGTAATCCTAGCATTTGGGAGGTTGAGACCAGAGGATCCGGGTTCGCGGCCAGCCTCAGCTACCTAGTGAGGCACTCCGCAACTGAGTGAGACCCGGTTTCAAAATAAAGAATAAAAAAAAAAAAAATAGGGCTGGGGGTATAGCTCGGAGGTAGAATGCCCCTGAGTTCAATCCCCAGTACCACAAAAAAAAAAAAAAAAAAAAAAAAGATTTCATAGTTTGCCTATGTGGAATAGCAGGATAGGTAGGTTTGGTTTATCTTTAAAAGAATATACACTTTGTGAGAGAGGGCAAAAAAAAAAGAGAAGTTCCCTAACAGTACCCTATGAAACAAGTGGCCAACCCAGTCTCTCCCCCTTTCCATTACAAACCAGAGAAAACGAAACACCTTAAGGGTGATTCCTGGAGTATTTCTGGAGTATATAGTCTATATTTTTCAAAATTTGATTTAGAAGGAAAGGAAATACTTTGCCTTTCCTCATATCTGAGGAAGGTGGGAATGAGAATTGTTCTGATTTTTACTTTTATTTTTTTTTAGTTCAGAAACATAAGCCTTCTGAAAATCGAGGAATCTAATTTGGGGAGGAAGCCCTAGGGCTGGGAATGACACACCAGGCTGGTGGCCTGACTTCACTTGAATTTTCACGAAATCTACTTTACAGTGAATAGTGTAAAGGAGCCATGCGTCAGGTAACTTTTTCAGGGATGGGCCCTGGGTTAACGTTGTCTGAAGGTGGATGGCTGCTTGGCCAACAGCTTGGAGGAAGGAATGCCACCACTCTCCACACCCTCAGCTATCTCAAAAGGTGAGTGCATGTGCCTGGCCCAACTGGATCTCACTAGCTATTTAGGAGGAGCTGTAACAGGAGCCCAGATTGCAGTGTTCTATGAGGGCAGCAGTCTATGGTCCATGCTCTCAGCAAGGCCTACGTGGCCTTGATTTTCTGTGGTAAAACAGTGCACAGGCAGTTCACTTTTATGAAATTGATTTGGTGAGGAGTTGTTATAGACATTTGCACATCATTGTCTCTTGTATCTTACCTACAGGATAAAGTCCAGGCCCCTTAGCCTGGCACTTAAAGACCTTCATTTTCTGTCTCAAGTGTCTTCTCTTTATTTTTTAAATCCTCATTTGTATTAAGTATTCTATATTCTAGTGATATCCTATATACTTCCTGTTTGTAGTACTACAGTACAGTTGGACATGTTTTTGACTTTGACTTTTTTTTGTATTGGGAATGCCAGGTTCATTCTTTTTTTTAATACTGGGGATGGAACTCAGACACATTCTACCTCTGAGCTACATCCCTAGCCCCATTTTTTATTTTTATTTTGAAACAGTGTCTCATTAGGTTGATGAGAGTCTCACTACTTGCTGAGGCTGTCCTCTAACCTGCAGTCCTCCTGTCTCAGCCTCCCAAGTACTGGGATTACAAGTGTGTGCCACCATACCTGGCTTGAACCTAGGTTCATTCTTATCACTGAGCTGTTGCCACAGCCTTTTTATCTTTTGTTTTGGTCTTGCTAAGTTTCCCAGGCTGGGCTCAAGGGTATGAATTCCTTGAGGGTAAGTTTGTTACTAAAACTTCTACCCATATCTTTTAATATATGGTTGAAACAGTGATACTCAGAAAATAAAATGTCATTTCTTAAATGGCTCTCCCTTACCTTTTAAGAAAGGAATAGTAGTTGAACATCTTGTCACTTAGCAAATACTGAACTACTTTCAAAAAGTAAATTTAAAGGTGAAACCTTGCTGTTGTCCTAATCTTGAAATAGAGTCTTTGGCTTTGGTAATGACCCCCTCAATAAGGATAGAGGACTTTTATTAGTAGCTTAAATTTTGAGAAGCATAGTTTTGCTTAACAACTAATTTTTAATTTTGTTATCTGTTTTTGAAAGCATGTTTATCTCAGTAACAAGTGATTATTCATTGCTCTTTGACATATGAACATATAACATGATTTTTCTTTTTCTTTTTTTTTACTTATTACTCCACAAGGAACTTGTTTTTTAAGAAAGTGGTTGCAGTTGGCAGCCATTCCAAGGTACTTCCAGCCAGTGAAAAATTTTAGACAGTGATTAGGTTTACTGTAATATTTTTTTTCTTATAAACAATGACAATCTTAAGAGTAAAGGAGGTGGTAGGATAGGTTGCTTTGTAAGCATTTTTAGGGTGCATGAATTTCTCTCAGAATTGGTTCTAGTTTGACAAAATCCCAATATTTTTACTTTCTACTTCTTTGCAAGTAGACAATATTCTTGGTTTTATAATAGAGTTGGTTGAATTTTAAGTTGTTTTATGTTTTTAATAATGCCTTATATAAGGAAGATGCCAATAAATATATATTGAATAAATGGATGAATGGAATCTGTTTCTTATCAAACTTAGGACTAAAATGAGGTTTATTTTTTTAATATACAAGGAGGAAAGAAGTTTGAAAATTAACACAAAACACCTTTATTTTACTTTACCTTATATTTACTGTTTATATTTATGTTACATGACAGCAATATAAAACAGCTCTCAAATGAATTAAATATCTGATTCAAGCCGGGCGTGGAGGCTGAGACCGGAGGATCCGGGTTCGAGGCCAGCCTCAGCTACCTAGTGAGGCACTCTGCAACCCAGTGAGACTCGGTTTCAAAATAAAGAATAAAAAAAATAGGGCTGGGGGTATAGCTGGGAGGTAGAATGCCCCTGAGTTCAATCCCCAGTACCGCAAAAAAAAAAAAAAAAATCTGATTCAACTTTGGTTTTGATTGACAATACTTTGGGCTTTCAAATATTTTCTCTGTGGTTTAAGAATAGAAAGATTCTTGAGTTCTGTTTGTAATGGGGTACTGCTTGTTCCCCAAAAATTCCGGTTCTTGATGTTGTAAAGAAAAGAATTTCAACACATACCAGTCAAAACATCTGGCAGGTTTTATTTTAGGAAAACTGGGAGGAAGGGAAAAAGGGAAAAAGGGAAGGGGAGTGAAAGGGTCACCCGACCAAGTCCAAGAGCATGTCCCCCGAGCAAGAGAGAGAACACGTGGAAGTGCAGAGGGATATAAGAGAGGGCGGGGTCCTCTTTTCCAGCCCCTCTCTCTCAGGTTTCAGGTGGGCGATAGGTGGGCTTCAGGTGAGGGCAGGTCACAGAAAAGTTGGCTCCTCCTCTTTCCAGGTGTGGCTTCAGGTGGGGGGCTGGGCTCTTCCGGAGTTTGGCGGTAAAAGAGACAAAGACTCTCCAGATTTTTAGAAAAAAAAGGCTATATTAAAACTATATTTTTCTGACTTCTCCCGATATCCTCCTCCTACCTAACCTTCCACTTTTAGGCTACCTCATCATGTTTACTTCATAAGATACGTAATGGTTTATCTACCCTTCCTTTAATTGAAAGAATTAAGGCTAAAGGTTCAGAGTTCTAGTTTGGTCTCTGGATATTCAGCAACTTTAATACATTTAATTCATTCGTTTGTGGAATGAGCTACATAAATAAATGAAACATAAGTATATTTTAGTGATAATAGTTTTTGATCAGGGTAAAGAAAAACTGCTAAGGTTTCAGCATTGAAAGATATGTTCCAGTAATTGTGAGCAACATTGGCATCTTATAAGCAACTGGCCATCCTTGTCTGCCTGTTGCCAAGGAAGCTATTTTAAAAAAATTTTCAGAACCTGGTGGAGATGTAGATTATATTGAAGAAGCTGTGTGTGATTAGTAGAAATGACTTAAAGAAACAGGCCTGTTCCTTTAAGCATTTTTTTGAGAATGCTAAATTGTCCATTTTTTGCCTAAATTTTCTTTTTCACTGCTTTATATCCCAGTGGTTAATTTGGGTTAAAACCATAATCTTATCAGAATATTAATATATTATTATAAATTAGTCCAGTTAGATTGCCTAATTCCCAGCAGGAGAAATTTTGATTAGGGGAAAGGAGTTGAGTCGTTGTGGAGCGCAGTGTACTGCAGGTGACAGATCAGCTGCAGAGATCTGAAGTAAAGGACTTAGCACTGTGGACAACAGGTGAATAGTGGGATGCTCAGTGGCAGGAGAGGAATATAAGATGAGAGAGAAGAGAAAAACAAAGATGTACTCCTCCCAGACCTGAACTGTTTTTCTTTTCATTTCTGTCCAATTCCTAGACTGCGATTTATATATCTTACTGTGTTGGATTCTTTTCTAATTGTTTCTATAACATTGTTTCATTTTATTTTCAAGAAAATGGTGACGTGTAGATATTGTTATTCTCAGTTGACGAGTGAGGAAACTGAGGCCAGGAAATTAAGTATTATCTTATTTAACACTTTAACTAGTGTGAGAGAGATATTGGTGTCCTTGACAACAAAGTTTACTTTAGCCATCACACTATACTGATCTTGGGCTTCACATAGGAATGTTTAAAAAATATATATTTTTTAAGGGTAGTGAGTGTAGCTTAGAATGCCCCAGGGGTTAATCACCCGTTCCAAAATGAACACACACACACACACACACACACACACACACACACACACACAGACACACACACACTCTCAAAAAACAGGTATAAAAATCATGTTAATCTATTCTTGTAGAAATCAGGTTTATAATTATATATTAGTAACTTTGGTGGAAAATTACATCTTACTAAGTGGTAGAGCTCTTGTCTAGCATGTGTGAGGCCCTGACTCAATCCACAGTACTGCACAAAAAGAGAGAAAAGAAAAAGATAAGAAAATAGCTGGCTTCTTACATTACTGTAATTTTAAAATCTGCCATGAATGAGCAGAGCTTCATTACTATGTGTAAGAGCTGCTTTCCTGCAGCCTTGACCTGGGTTCAAATTCTCACTCTTTGGACGCATGTTTCTTTACATAAAACAAGGGTAATAATTATACTTATTTGAGAATTAAAGGACAAAGACCATGCACCCAGCTTAACACAGTATCTGGCCCATTGTTAGTACTCAAATGTTATGTCATGACAAACTGAAATTTGTAATAATATCTCCATTAACTATGGATGAAAGTCATTTTATTTCAGTTAGAATTCTGTCATTATAAATATGAATACTATTATTAAAACAGTTGTAGGTCACAGAATTACGGATATTTTTAATTCTTATACTTTTATTGGTACATTATAGTTTCGTATAATAATGTAATTCATATTATGAGCATACAGCACTTGGGTGAGCTTCCCCCCACCCTCTGCTCCTTCCCCACTCCCCTTTCCCTCATACAGGATATTGAGGTTGGCATTGGCATTCTCATATAGATACATAATGTCAATGGAATTGTTTCCTTCATTAATTCTCCTTTTCCCCTCTCCCACCCTCCCTTAGACCACCTCCCTCCTTCCACTGGAATGTCTCCTCCATTATCTAAAGTCCCTCTTGTATCCCGATTACTCCCTAGCTTTTGCATATGAGAGAAATCCTATGACCCTTCATTTTTTGTGTCTAGCTGATCTCACTTAACGTTCTCCAGGTTTATTCATTTTCCTGCAAATGACATTATTTTTTTTATTGCTAAGTAGAAACCCATTGTGTGTAAATTCCATCCCATAATTTTCAAATGCATTCTTCTGTTGATAGACACTAGATTGGTTCCATAATTTGGCTATTGTGAATTGTGCTGCCATAAAATGGATATGCATATATTAACTTGATCATGTCCCTTTGGAAAGACACCCAGGAGTGGTATAGCTGGATTATATGGTGGATCCATTCCCAATTTTCTGAGGAATCTACACACTGATCTCCGTAGTGACTGCACTAATTTGCAATCCCATCAACAGTGTAAAAGATTTACTATTTCTTCACATCCTCACCAGCATCTCTGTGTATTTTTGATTTGCATCTTCCTGATTGCTAATGATGTTGAATATTTTTTCATGTATTTATTGGCCAATTTTATCTCTTCTTTTGTGAAGTGTCTGTTTAGTTCAATTGCCCATTTCTTGATTGGGTTATTTGCTCTTTTAGTTTGAAGTCTTTTAAGCACTTTATGTATTCTAGATATTAGTCCTTTATCAGAGGGATAGCTGACAAAGATCTTCCCCCATTCTGTAGGCTCTCTCTTTAGACTCTTGATGGCTTCCTTTGATAAAGAGAAACTTTTTAGTTTATTGCCATCCTATTTATTAATTCTTGTTTCAGTTTCCTGAATTTGGGGGTCTTATTAAGGAAGATTCTCTCTGTGCCTGTATATTGGAGTGTTTGATCTATCTACTCCTCTTGCAATTTCAAAGTCTCTGATCTAATTTCTAGGTCTTTGATCTATCTTGAGTTGACTCTTGTGCAGGGTGAGAGGCATGGATTTAATTCCATTTTTCTACAAATAGATAACCAGTTTTCCCAGCACCATTTGCTGAAAAGGCTGTCATGTTTGCCTGTTATCTTTGTTCTGTTGATTCTTGCAGTGCAGAAGGCTTATCTTGTATTCTGTACAGTGATCAATCCATTTGGTACTGCAGTGTTTACGATGAAGTTGCTTGACCAGGATATATTTGGCATATGAGGAAGGCAAGCTTCAATGTTGATTATAACTCTGCCTTGTCTGCATTTTATTCTTTCCCAGCACAGACACAGCTTGGTTCCCTAGCAGTGGCATACAGCAAACGTCAATAACAACCTTTGTAAATGTTAAATAAAAGAGCAAATTGAAGGGCAGTGATTCATTAGGAAAGAATTTTGTCTGAGCAAATTAACTCCTACTCCTGTTAGTCCCTGTTAAAGAATCACTGACTGTCTCTTGAGTCTTTGGATATGGTTGAACTAGAAACTACAGATGAAGGGCCTCTCTTCCCTTTAATGGGTGCTTTAGATCTGTGTTATGTGCTTCTTTTTTTTTTTGACATATTTGTTTCTCTTTCTTCTTTTTCTTTTTAAATTATACTTTGATATCTGGCCAATTTAATCAAGCTTCTTACAGTGATGATAGCCTTAATTTTAGTGCATTTATAAAACCTTCTGAATTTCTATTAAGGATTTTCGGTTCTGTTTTTACATTGGGCATATGCATGTTAATTCCTGAGACCAACCTGTCTGGATGAAATCACTAAAAATCCCATCTCAATAGTCTTGCCAGGCAGACAACCAGTCGGCTATTATATTCTCAGATTTTTGAGTCTCTAGTATTTTCCATTTCATTTTCAGTTTTTCTACTCTTATCCAGTTCAAAAGCATCCTATATGTCTTTAAAGTTGTCAGCTTTCTAGAAACTAACTTTTAATATTTTTTTCACTAGCCAAAACTTGAATTTTCATTTGAGTGTGTATATAATATTTACTTGATTTTTATCCTTTCTCTAAGATACACTTGAAAACCTCCAGATTTTTAAAACAGGAATTGTTTTTCATTTTTTAGGGAGATTTACCGTATTATTTATCCATTACATTCTCAGAATAACTCATTTATTTGCTTTTTCCTGTAGTATGATAATCATGAGTTTGCTGTTAATGAAGTACTGGGCTGTTTATTTCATGCATACCTTCAGTTTTTCCTTTTTTAAAGTAATATCTTCTACATACTAGGCACTATGTGTTATCTGTGAGACTATAGTCAAGTATAATTGTAAACTACCTAGTAAAATTTAAGTTCTTTGTTTTTATTCATGTTATTTGGACACAAAACCAGAAATAGATTTTCCTTTCTTCCTTACATTTTATCCAACACCCTCTCTATATGAATACACTATACTTTGGATTTTGCAGTAATACACCCCATAAAGAAATCGGTAGTATGATTACAATTATCATTGAATTAGCTTATACTTAGTAAATAATCATGCTTTGCCGCACTACTTTGTATTTTCTGGGGGAAAAATAAATGTTTACCTTACTACATTAAATTTGTTTTGAGTACCAACCTTGTTTCTATTGCCCAAACTTCATCTTAGATTTAGTGCTGCTTTCCTCTATCTTCATGGCTCTCTGTACATCCTCTTACCCACATTTTCGTTTTCTATAATTTCAGTTATCTATGGTCAGTTGCAGTTCAAACATATTAAATGGAAAATTATGTTAATAAATAATAAGTTTTAAATTGCATACCTTTCTTAGCATGATATAACCTCTCACTGGGATGTGAATCTCCAGTGTATTGATGCTGTGTAAGGTGCCTGCCTGTTTGTCTTACTTAGTAACCATCTTTGCTATAAGATTAGCTGTTGTAGTATTGTTATCACAGTGCCTGGGTTCACTTTTACATAGTCCAAAGCTGCATCACAATGACTATGTCATTCACATCACTTCTCACCAACTAAGCATTGTATCATCTCACATCATTACAGAAAGAGTGAGTATAGTACAATAAGATATGGAGAGAAAGAGAGACAGACACAGCACATTCATATAACTTTTATTAAGTATGGTTATTGTTAATCTCTTACTGTGCCTAATTTATAAGTTAAACTTTATCATAGATATGTATGTGTAGGAAAAAACATAGTATATACAGATTGAGCATCTCTACTCTGAAAATCCCAAATACAAAATACATGTGCTTAAATCCCCTTTAATCATATGAAGGCACAGGTAGAGAATTATACACCTGGCCTCATGTGATGGGTCATAGTCAGAACATATGCACACTCAAAATATTTTTGTAAAATTGTTTTCAGGCTATATATATCTAGGGTGTCTATGTTATATTAATGAATTTCATGTTTAGACTCGGGTCCCATCCTCAAGATATGTCTCATTAGCAAATATTAGAAAAATCCAAGAAACAAATCCAAAACACTTCTGTTTCCAAACATTTTAGATAAGGAATATTCACCCTATATGGGGCTCAATCCTGTCTGCACCTTCAGGGAATCACTACATGTCTTGGAACATATCTCCTGTAAATAAAGGGGTACATAAATTGTACACAAATTTGCTACTTGTGTACACTCCTTTAGACTGAAAGTTTCTTGACAGAATGCTTTGATTCATCCCCCTAGCCCAGCCCTGTCTAAAACCTGTCCCAATACCTAACACACAGCAGATACTTAGTAATTTTTTGTTAAACTGTAAATAAATTATGATTCCTGCCACTGATGAAATCTCAGGACTTAAAACTCTATTTGCTTTTTGGTTTGCATTATAATTATTTGCATGCATGTCTGTCTATCTCTTTAGATTGCCAGCTTGTTGAAGAATCTGATTTTATCTCATGCATCTTACTGTGCCCTGCCTTACCCACGACCTATACATGTTGGTAAATGCTCATCTCTCATGGGACTCACCTGAGTGAGCAGTCAGTGTCTTGGGAGATCTGATAACTTTTTAAAATGAGACACTGGAAGAGTGGGATCATTAAATGGGCTCAGAAGATGCCCGTAGTCTCTGCTATTCTGTGTGATGTAACAGCTGATAATGAAAGGAAATCTGTAACAAGCTTTATGGAAGTCAGCTTTTGACACTGGAAAAAATGGCATTCTTTAAGACCTGGTCTGGAGCTGACATGCAGTCCAGAGCTTGTGGTGGCATCTACCAGCAAGGTTACCTGACTGACAGAGAAACTGAAGTCCCTATGTTATTTTAGGACACAGATCTTAACTTTCTGATATGAACTTACCAAATTCATTTGAACAGTGTTCTTTGCTATGGTTTGAATGATGTTCTCTCCAAAATTCATGTTGAAACTTAATGCAGTGGTGTTAAAAGATGTGTCCTTTTGAGGTTGATTAAATCACAAGGGCTCTTTACTCATGAATGGGATAAGTACCTTATAAATGGACTTGAGGTTGAAGGCAGTACCCTCTTGCCCTTCTGCTCTGTCACCCTATGACAACACAGTGTTTTCCTCTCTCTTGCCTCTGTGTCCCTTCTGCCATGTGAGAACACAGTGTTCCTCTCCTCCAAAGGATGCATAATAAGGCACCATCTTGGATGCACAATAAGGCACCATCTTGGAAGTAAGAGCAGCCCTCACCACATTCCTGCCAGCATTTTGCTGTTAGAATTCCCATCCTCTAGAACCATGATAATTAAGTTTTACTCTTTATAAATTACATAGTCAGTGGTATTTTGTTGTAGCGGCACAGATAGACTAAAAAAGTCCACCTTTCACTCTACCCCATTGCAGTTTGAATACAGAACCTTACACATGCCAGACAAGTGTTCTACCACTGTACTATAAACGCTTAGCGCAGTTAGCCTTTTTTTTTTTTCTTTTGAAGGAGTTATATTTATGGATATGGCTCCATTTTTCCTAGAATGATTTGGGAGGATTTTTTAGAATTTTGTGGAGTTGAATATAGTTAATTAGGTTTTCAGGATAGTTTCATTATGATGAATTACATGGATGAAATTAAAACAAAATGATTTTATTCATATATTGCATATTTATCCAACATTTGTTTTCTGCTATATGTTGTTTTATCTAAAATGATTCCCTTTTTCTGCTTGCTTTCCTGTTTCCTTCTCCCAAAACCAAAAAACATCTACATTCTATTCTATTCTAATGGGGATTGAACCCAGGAGCAGTTTACCTCCAAACTGCACCCCCAGCCCTGTTTTATTTTTATTTTGAAATAGGGTCTTTCTACGTTGATGAAAGTCTCACTACTTGCTGAGGCTGTCCTAGAACCTGCAATCATCTGGTCTCAGCTTCTCAAGTACTAGATTTACAGGTACGTGTCACCATGCCCAGCCATGTTTTATTTATTTATTTATTTATTTATTTATTTATTTGCGGTACTGGGGATTGAACTCAGAGGCATTCTACCTCCGAGCTACACCCCCAGCCCAATTTTTTTTTTAATTCTGTAGTTTGAAACCAGGTCTCGCTAAGTTGCGGAGTGCCTCACTAGGTAGCTGAGGCTGGTCTCGAACCCGGATCCTCTGGTCTCAGCCTCCCGAATGCTGGGATTACAAGCGTGCGCCACCACGCCCGGCTCCCAGCCATGTTTTATAGTCCTACTCAAATGTCACTTCCTTTAAAATACCTTTTTTTCCTGGTTTTTTTTTTTTTTTTTTTTGCTTCTTTTGTATGGTACATTTAAAGAAATGTGAAATTTGCTTTGCATTACAGCTTTGAGCTCTTATAATCAGACTTTAAAGAATCTTAGAGGAGATACATACTTGGTTTTCTGAAGGACCATCATAGGCCTTTGATTATATTTGTGGCAAAAATAATAAAGAGAAAAAATGTGCTTTTCATAACAAAGATTATATAATAAAAACTTCAATTTGTTCAGCACATTCAAATATGCCAAACTGTAGGAATATGTAGATTCATTATTTCATTCAGTTTTTACAACATCCTTATTTTATGGAAAGTGGAATAAATTTGAGAAGTCACTGGCCAACTTGTCTCAATAGCTATTAAATTCTGAGTCAGGAAATAGAACTCAGATCTTCCTGAATCTAAGTTATATATTCTTAAAATGAAATGTGATATTACTGCTGTAATTTCTCAGCTTAGATGGAATACCAGAAGAACTAGTTCACCTTGTCTTTTCATTTACAGTAAGTAGTACATTTGGAAAATATGAGTTAAACAGATTAAATTTGAAATGTAATTTTCAGAAAAAATGTATATTTAATAGGCCTCTTATAAGCTGGTTAAAAACTAAGCCTTGAGAAAGTGAGACTCAAAAGTTGAATGTGTGCATTAGCTGTGGGGAAAAAAATCTAGAGATTTTAAAGGGGCTCGTTCTCTCTAAATAAATCAGTTATTTGGAAGAATTTCCAGGTGAAGAAAAGCAGTAGTTTGCTATGTTCTTGTGTAAATTAAGCAGTACAGACTGACTAAAAATAGTTTTAAAAAATAATTTACTTGAGCTGGGCATGGTGGCACACACTTATAATCCCTGTACTTGGGAAGCTGACACAGGAAGATCACAGGTTCGCAGCCAGCCTCAGCAACCTCATGAGGCCCTTCACAACTTAGTTTGAGACCCTATTTCAAAATAAAGAATAAAAATGGAGATACGGATGTAGCTCAGGGGTAAAATGCCCTGGGTTCAATCCTTAGTTACACACACACACACACACACACACAAATTAATGGAATAGGATCTGAAATTACTGTGGAGATTGAGTAGATGAGAAAAACAAAAAGTTTTAGCTGAATATTAAATTTTTTTTTTTCTTGAAACAGTTTATTTGGGATACTGACAGAGAGCCAAATAACTGAATCCCATAGTGGGTTTCCTTTTAAGTCCCTCATTTCTTCTGTTTAGGTAGTCAGTCTCTCTGCTAATTATAACTCCATTACCTCTCAACACTTGAGTCACTCATTCAAAGGAGTCTTCCTTTGCAGGGCCCTCGGGCTCAGCATCTAGAGTGGGAAGAGTTTCTGTTCAGAACAAGTGCAGCTCATTTTCCATTATGCTATTTTAGAGCTTCTCACATACTTCAGTTTCCATGTTTCTGCTTCTACTTTGTTCTACAAGGACTTAACTTTCTTTTTCAGTGATTTGATTGAAGCAAAAAGTTTATGTAAGAAAATATCAAATAGTGCAGGTATGGCAAACAGTGCTGAAAGTAGTCTGGGACTGGCTAAGAAATTTGAGGTCTAGCACATTCAGGTATTTTGGGTTGTGTTGTCTTTCCTAGAATTCTGAGGTGTCTGACAAATTTCTTCTTGACCAGATGATTGGAATCTTCTTTACAGAGCAGACCAGACTGACTTTCATGGGTATTCCTAAACTTCCCAGGTATTGCAGGTGACAGGTGTTGTAGTTGTATTTCTTCCACAAAAGTGACAACACAGGGAGCTTTGTTCCAGAAAGTCCTCTGTGCTGGTCTCCCACTGCTGATATTCTGTCAGTGTACTGACATTTTCACTAGAAACAGGATCTTGGCTTTCAAAACCCCATTTTTTTGTTAGAGTGGCCATACCATTATGAATATATATATATATATTTCTAATGGCTGAACATTGGCTTAGCAGAAAGAAACTACCAAGTAGATGGGTAAAATTAACTGAGGTGATAATCCCACTGGGGACAGATAACCAAGTTTCCATGCCCAGGTTCAGCAGTTCATCAGATCTCTATATAAAAAATTATTTGCAGCATGTATGGTGATACATACCTGTAACCCCAGTTGGAGGCTAAGACAGGAGGATTGCAGGTTTTAGGCCAATGCATGGTAACTTTGTGATACCCTGTTTCAAAAATAAAAAAAAGATGGGTGTAGGTTCTGTCCCCCTGTTTCCTTCCACCCCCTGCAGTTATTTGGGGCCTTTCTGTTCAGGGGTATCTGAGAAAGCCAATTGTAGTCTGACACCTGAAGTATAATGGCCTTGCCCTCCTTTCTCTGAAGGGAAAGCTAAAAATATAACAGAGACTAAAGACTTCACAATATATCTGTAAGTTTTGTTGTATTGGATACAGCCTGAATAAAACCATATGGCTGTTAATATATTGTTGGTAATGTGATGTACCCAGTCAGCCTAAGGCAACCAGTAAATGAAGTAATATTTTACTGTTACCCTGAGCAAACCTATAAGTGTAGGACTCATGAAATACATAAATAGCAATAAGTAGTCTTTCTACTTCAATGAATTTGCTTCATTCTGAACTTTGCATACAAATAGGATTATACAATAGGTAGTCTTTTGTAATTAGCTTTTTTTCACTTAACATATTTTCAGGGTTTATCTACATTGTTGCATATATCAATACTTCTTTTTTATAACTAGATAATACTCCACTGTATGGATGTACTACATTATATTAATCCATTCATCAGCTGATTGAGATTTAGGTCTTTATATATTTAACCATTTGAGGAACTGCCAGGTTGTTTTCCAAAGTGGGTTCCAATTTATTCATGTCTTTTCCAACATATTTCTATTTTTATTATCTTATCGTGTGTGAAAACCTAATTGAAGTTTTATTTTCATTTCCTTAATGAATAATACTGATGAACAACATTTCACGTGCTTGTTGACTACTTGTGTATCTATTTTGGAGAAATATCTATTTGAGAATCAATATTTTAATCTCTTAAATGGAGAGTAATTCTAGTCTTACTGTATCCTTGAGGATGATGTAATGAAAGGAATGTATCTAATGCTCAGCACTGGGCCTAACACTTAGAATGACACTCACTAAATGTTTATTTCTTCTTTCCCATTGCATCTCCAGTTTCACAGATGAATGAACTTGGAGAGCACCCAAGTAACTGACCAGTGTTCATTGTGCAGTTGTGAATGCTAGGTTCATATCCAGATCTTTCACATTCCTTCTAGAGTCAACATTCTTCTCCCCAAAACCCCTCCTTTTTGCCTATGCTGAAAGCCTTAGTGAAATAACTGAGTAGGCAAATTTGTTTGGTTTTTTTTTTTTTTTTTTTTGCTATAAAAATGTAACTAATGAAGCCAGGCGTGGTGGTGCACACCTGTAATCCCAGTACAGTACTTGGGAGGCTGAGACAGGAGGATTTCAGGTTCGAAGCCAGTCTTCACAACTCCTGACCTCTAGGTGTTGAGTTATTATTTGTGTCCTTCAAATCAAAATACTAAATCTCATAAAGTTTAGGTAACTGATATAGAGTGCTTCATACTTGCTAGGCAGATCCTCTACTACTGAGCTACATCCCTAGCCCTTTTAATTTTATTTCAAGACAGGTTCTCCATAAGTTGCCCAGGTAGCCTTGAACTTGTGATCCTCCTGCCTCAGCCTCTCAAGTACCTGGAATTACAAGTGTGCACCATCTCACCCAACTATAACTGGAATTTAAGTAAAATTCTGTCTGACTCCAGAGCTCCTCTATATTATTTCTGTGTTGCCTTTAAATACTGTTGTAGGCAAACATAGGTCCTTTCGCTTAGGATTGAATTTGGAATCAGAATGGAGAAGCTCTTTCAGGTGTGGTGGTGCATGCCTATAATCCTGTAACCTGCAAGGCTGAGACAGGAGAATTGTAGGTTCAGAGCCAGCTTCAACTTAGGGAGACCCTGTTTCTTTTCCTTTTCTTTCTTAATTTCTTTCTTTCTTAACCCCCACTCCCTTTTTATTGTACTGGGGCTGGGGATTGAACCCAGAGACATTCTACTTCCAAGCTACACCTCCAGCTGGATTCTGTATCTTATTTGGAAGTAGGGTCTCATTAGGTTGCTGTGAGAGCCTCACTAAGTTGCTGAGAATGGCTTTGAACATACGATACTCCTGTTCCAGCCAACCAAGTACTGGGATTACAAGCATGCGCCACCATACCCGGCTTAGGGAGACTCTTTCAAAATCAAAAGGATGGGGGGTGTAGCTTGGAAGTAGACTGTGTCTGGGTTAAATTCCCAGAACAAAAGGCAGTGAGGGGTGAGTGAAAGTCTGTTTGGTGGGCATTCAGGGCATGCCTGGTGGTTACAGATTTGAATGCTGTGCAGTCTTGCCTACTGATTTGATAAGCCAGTTACCGTCACGATTATCTGTATGCTTCTCCTTTTCTGTTAAGTGAGCATACTCCATAACATCTTACCTCCAATAAATCTGTTGCAGTGAAGGTAGGTCTCTGTATGAAGCATTTCAGAAATTTATTTGGAGAGGCTTTCATGCTTTTTCCTTACCGTGTTATTTGGAGGATGGGTACTATGATACCATTTCTAAAATGATAATTGTTATTCTCTTTGGGAAGCAAATAGAATACTTCCATAAATGAAAGGCACGAGTGTCTTTTGTATCTTCATAAGGGGAGCCAAGTGTAATCCATTCAAAATGACTACTTATCCATTATAACATTAAGAATATCTTATTGCATCTCTTCATACTCTGAAAACTACTAGACAGAATCTTTAGAATAAAGTGACCACAAAGGAAGATCATAAATTAGGAGAAACTTAAAGGTCCTCTTCAATCCAGTAATTTAGCAGATTAGTAAAATGAAATCATTGACTTTATCTAACCTGATGAAGGCTACACAATTACAGACTGACCTCAGTTTATGATGTTTTTCTTTGTGATCTTTTTACTTGATAATTAATGGTGCAAAAGCTCAGTAGAAACTGCTTTGAATTTGGATCCTTTCCTGGGTTGATGATACTTGGTAAAATTACTCTCTCAAGATGCTGGCCAGGGACAGTGAACTGCAGATCCCAATCAGCCAGGAGATCACAGGAATGAACAACTGATACTGTACAGTGTACTGTATTGCCAGTTTTTTTTAAAATAGATATTCAATAAATGAGATCTTCAACACTTTCATTATAAATGGGCTTTTAAACTAGATGATTTTGCCCAATGATAGGCTAAGGTAGGTATTCTGCATGTATTTAAAGTAGATTAGGAGTCGGGCATGGTGGCCCACGCTTGTAATCCCAGCATTCGGGAGGCTGAGACTGGAGGATCCGGGTTCGCGGCCAGCCTCAGCCTACCTAGTGAGGCACTCCGCAACTTAGTGAGACTCGGTTTCAAAATAAAGAATAAAAAATAGGGCTGGGGGTGTAGCTCGGGGGTAGAATGCCCCTGAGTTCAATTCCCAGTACTGCAAAAAAAAAAAAAAAA